>JAHWFP010075253.1:127505-165246 GCA_023313725.1 Lithobius niger
CCACGAAGCAAAACTTTAAAGACTGGCCTTGTGTGAGGATACACGATACACTAATCTGAGAAAGAAAGAAGACTGCCCCGAGGTATCCTGGGGACTCGAACCTAGGACTTCCCACTTACCAGCTGGTTACTCTAACCACTGCGCTACCAGGGCAGATCCAGGATACAGGCTCTATCCGAGCTTAGTAGCTGACATCCTTTCTCAGTGGTTACCTAAAGGCACAAACATACACAACGAGGTAAAACAACTTGCTTCTTGATCTCCGCACTAGAAATAATGCAAGCACTAAAAGAATAAATCACAAGGTTAAAGGTCAACGAAGCAAATAGTCTGCATTGACGACTGTCCTGGTGAGAGTAGGCTACAGACTATTTGCTTCGTACAAGGCTCAATTCTTTATTTACTGCTCTCGTTTTTATACAGTGTAGGCCAAGAAGCAAGTTGCTTTCCCTCCTCATGTATGCTTGTGGCCAGGGGTATCGTGCACCCACAAAATTGGGGAGGGGCGCAGAACCTTTTCCAGCCAACTAGGGGGTCTGGGGGAGGCTGTAAGCTCCCCAGCGTGGGTCCGCAGCAGATCCCCGGAAGCTTACGCATTTTCAACAGTTTAGGGGTGAAGGCAGACCCCCTCCCCGTGCTCCAGTGACACGACGGCTCTGCTTGTGGCCTGTAGGGTCACCACTGACAAAGGTTGAACAGGATCCAGGATCCGCCCCGGTAGCACAGTTGTTACAGCGCCCAGCTAGTAAGCGGGGAAGCCCTGGGGTTGAGTACCAGTCGGAGAATTGTCTTTTCTGTCTTTCTCAGATTAGTGGTTCGTGTTTCCTCACAAGACCAGTCTTTAATGAACATTATTTGCTTCGTTAACGCCTTACTTTGTGATTTCTTCTTTATTTTAAAAAAAAATCCAGTTCTACTACTAGAAGCGGATTCACATTTCTTTCAAATTCATATTTTGTTAACTATTTTGTTTAATATACTTCTTAGATAAAATCTAGACACACGTTAGTGTGTCGCGCCAAGTTAGGCAACAAACCACAACAAACATCACATTAATTCAATTGTCGAGGTTGTAAACCATTGTAGCGCGACGCCATTGCGTCAGTGTCTTATATCCTGAAGCATAGTTGGGCACATTTCAGGTACTTGGGGAAAAATAATAATGCGGTACAAAAGCTTAAATTGTGTTGAAATCGAGAGCAATGACCCACCTGACAAAAATTAACTCGTGTTTGAATGCCAGCTATGCTGCTTTCAATGCAAAATCTGCCCCTCAATAACGTTGACAATGTGTTACTAGCTAGCTAGCTAGTCCGCTCATCCCCATGTTAATTGCCATAGGGTGATTATTCATCGATTCCCAGATAACGGGAAGGCTTCCAGCTATGAAACTGGACGAATGGGTGCAGTACAATACGAACTGCGTACCTATTATGGTTTGGAGCCTTGGGGCGTAACATGGATGGCGTGGGAGGGCGCGTAAATACGAAAATATTGTTATAACCATTGTTGGTATTGTCGGCATCGTCTCTCATTGGACGGCCAAAGTTCCGACAATGAGAACGTGTATACTGACGTGCGTGCTCAGACACACACTAGTGTATCACGATAAATCTAAACAACGTTGCAAAGAAATTGTATTCACGTCCAATTCACCAAGTGTGAAAACAAAGCAAAATAAACAAACCCAAAAACTAGTGAAGAGGCCACCAAGTTGAGAGTGGTTCGGCCCTTCAAAGGAGTGATATCAACACACCAAAACTAACTAAATACAACAAATTACAACAAAATTAAAACCAAACCAAAAGCCAATAAAGAGGTGACTAAGTTGAGAATGGTTCGGCCTATAGGCAAAAGGTAGTAACAAATTGTTGAAACCCAATTTCTTGTTGACGTGGCACTTTATTACTCATCTGCACGGTAGTGGAGTTGAGTCAATACACAATTAAAAAAAAGGAGTGATATCATATCAAAAATCAAAACTGGTAAAAGGGGCCACCAAGTTCCGAATGGTTCGGCCCTTCAAAGGAGTGATATCAACACACCAAAACATTCGCCAACTTAATCGCACCGAATAATACTTTGGACGTTAAATGAAAACTTGAAAATTGCTACCGAAAGTAGCAATTCTAGTTTTCATTTAACCTTCGCATTATTAAGCGGTGCGATTAACTTGGCGAATGTTTTGGTGTGTTGATATCACTCCTTTGAAGTGCCTAACCATTCAGAACTTGGCGGCCCCTTTTACTAGTTTTGGTTTTTGATATGATACTAATAATTTCTTCCATCCTTACATAAACAAACACCCGTCGTATCATCCGGGGACTGCAGCAAAGCGTAGTGTGAAGCCATCTAGATGAGAAAAATGTCATGTGTCATCATGTGGCTCGAAATCGAATCCACATGAAAGCATTCTCAAATACAGCATTGATAAGGGCAACATAATTGGCAGGGCAGAGCGAGCGAAGCGAGAGCAACGTAGTCTATAACGGACACCAAATTGCAAAATGTTGGTTGGTTAGTGTAATAATAATAATATAATATAATAATATAAAATTTTCCCTTGAAGAGTGGACAGGATTTGGATAGGTGGTGAGGCACTGATACTATCCTGGAATGGGTCTGGAAGACAAGGAGGGAGAGAACAAAAATTATGGTCGCCGCTTCAGAAAATCGTGAAGAAGTAGCCTGTCGAATATACGACGGAAGTCAGAAATAGTTTACATCGAGACTGCCTCCTTAGTCAGGGTGTTCCAAACCGAAATTACACGAACAGCAAACATATATTTTCGGCAGTCCAGACTGGAACCTTGGATCGACAGCTTCTAGGAGTGTCCCAAGACGATTTCGTAAGACGAAAGTCAAAAAAGGGTAAATCCACCAATAAGAAGCCATGCAATATTTTACACGTAAGTAAAAGGTAGAATTTGAGCTTACGGAGTTCCAGTCGTCCACGAGCTTCAGGCGGGCTTCATCAAGACTGACCCTCGTCGTGATTTTAACGTCGTCAGTGCTGTTGAATTCTTAGTAAAAATGGCGAATGAAAAAAATAAAGAGATAAACAAGAAAAATGAAAGAGTAGGCACAAGTTATCATTTGTTTACTAAGTGAAGCCTTATTAAAAAAACGTGCACTGCACTGTTCATTTGCTCGACCATTTAACTGATAGTTTTTGGTTTGGAAATGTCTGTCAGCAGCATAAGATTTTGCAGCAATAAATATCCTCGAACGTAGGGAGACGACGCTGAATGAGCGAGCGACTCTGCTATTATTGTAGTTAAAAACCATCTGGCAGTGCAGAAGTGGAAAATCCAAGGAAATTATCTTACAATTTTGTGCAAACATTTCGACGCAGTTTTTTATTGTACTTCAGCCACACTGTCCTGGGCACCATTTTGTGTTCTGCACGAAAATGAACCTCGAAATTTTTCAACCACTGAATCTAAGACCATCACGAATGAATTCCCGAATCTTTTCTACTGCCGGTGGCTGAACTCATGAACTTATTCCAAGAAGCTCAAAATAAACAATTCACAAATAGAAACCGAGCATGACGTCATAGGAGCGTTTGCGTGTTGAAGTCATGCGGGGAGGATGTTGTGACGTCATGGACAAATCACGCACCTGTTTCTTGGACCGAAATCAACGTCTTGCTTAGAAAAGATTTATCGTGAATACAGCAGGAAACAATTAATTAAAGGTTGGTTGTGAAATCCGTCGAAACTGGCGATATCGAATAACATTAAACGTGAGCGGAAACCGAATTTTTTTAATGTTTACGATTGCTTCAGCGAATTAACGCGAAAAAATGATAAGTATAGATTCTCTTAAGGCTACATTAAACACAGTAATGCCGCTGCATTAAACAAAACAAAACAAACAAAAACTTCAATGAAACAAGAAAAACCCTGTAAGATTTGGTATTAACACAGGGAGTACTCTGTATCCGTGCGACGTAAGCGACAAGTATATAAATAAGTTCATGGTGGTATTAACGAAAACAAGAGCGACACGTGGTTCCAAAAGTTAGGCATCAGCGTCGTTTACTTCGTGCACGCGACGCGGTTTTTGTTTTTTAACTGATTTTAAGGCTTTTTATTTTAATGGCACCTTACGTGCTCTTTATGTTTTAGAGGTTTCTTTTTAGTCATCTGTACAGCCGAAACGGATGGGAAGACTATAGCAACGACGTTCTCCGTCCGTCCGTCGCCTTTTTCAACTCCGGAACCGTACACGATAGAAACAAACGGTTTTCATTATTCCATTCAGCGTCCACAAATCAGTTAAAAGGAATTAAAAAAAACCCGGAAGTATGAGGCGGAAGTGGCCCGGAAGTGGCGGAAGTATGCAGAAGACCGGTTACGACGAGGTAGTCGCTGCAGCTGCCTGTTTTTGTGTATTTATTATATCATCGCTTTTTATTAAATGAATACTGTAAAAGCGTATACCATTAAGTGCCACAGCGGTTCTGGTCCTAAACTGAGCGAAATGATCAGTGGCAGATTCTGTTGCTGCCATCATGCCATCAAACGTAACCTCTTTTTTTCTATCTTTCAGGAACAGTCTCCATGTTTAAGTGTAGGTTCACAAGTTACTAAGTTACGTTTATTCTTCCACACTGTTCACCTGTATGCTTACGTTTTCAAGGGTATGGTAAGTACTTGTAAGTTAAACAGGATCAAGGTAAGCAGAGACTGGGCGTTTCGACAGTGGCGTATCTAGATGGTGGGGGGTGGGGGTGGGTTTAGCTTTAAGACATTGTCAGAGGGATGCCGAGCCGGCCGCTAGTAGAGCTATGGGGGCGTCAGAACGTTCCGTACTTTTCAGCTGTGTATAATTTGAAAGCATCTCTCACATTAAGATTAAGATTATTAGCCTGTCCATCAACAGTGAGCTTCGGCCAAGTGTTTGAGAGAGTTCCTCCAAAGTGACTGACCAGTTCTGGAGGAAGGTTTCTTTTTCAGTTTCTAATGTGTAAAAACGCAAATCGTCGCAATCACGTAAGGCGCAACAACAGCATAAAAAATTTTTTATTCGCTGCTCGGCATTTGAAACTACAGGATGTGGCATAGGAGAAGGCAGAAGCGCATGCGCAACTTTCGTATCGCATTGACTCGGACCGATTCGAAGAGATGCCGTGTGTTTGCTGTCGCCCGAACTGCTACCCTCCTGTGGTCGCATATTTTTCAAACTGCTTTCAACTCAAGCCGATTTCAATTAAAGCGCATTGAAGTCACACCGCTTTGAGATACTACCGTGTGTCGAAGTGCGCATTAAAATCTCAAGCCGCTGTGAAAAGGTGGTTTGAGATAAAGCGCTTTCAGAGGCGGACTGGCAGCCGAAAGGCGCAGATCCCGGATCTCCAGCCAGGCACTACTACAGGGGAGGGGAGGGCTGGGGGTCTGGGGGAGCGCTGTAAGCGGAGCCCCGGAAGCCGAAGCATTTTACCTGTTTCTGGCCTCCAGCGAGCACTAAAATTGTGTAGCAGAGCAAATTTTGGTGATTTTTCTTATTCGTTCTTCAGGGTGACAGGTTTCGTAAAAACTTGATTGTGACTAAATCACGTTTTCTTTTAGACATTTTCTTTCCAAATTAAATTAAACTGAGTTTAGTTTAGAATTATATAAACAGGCCCGCAGCTAGCCATTGACGATTGGGAGTTGGCTTAAGTGGACATTTTGTACTTTTAGGCTGACGATGAATGACGATGAACTGCTATGTTCAAGTGTGGGCAGTAGGGGAGGGGTCAGCTGCCGGAGGCAGAACATTTTTTTAAAATAGCCTATCAAAAGGTGAATCTTTTGCTCAGTTTTATTCCAAACGACTAGGCCCAGAGGTATTATTTCAAAAAAACTTCCACATATTAAAGCTATAACATGTTCCAGTTTTTTAAAAAAATGGAGCGTCGAAAGATAAAAAAATAGTGGCGAAACGTTTTACTCAGTTTTGTCCAAAACGAATTGAGGTGTGTTGGAGAAAAGCTTTTACATTTGAAGTCCACAAGCTCCATTTTCAATTTTTTCTCCCTTGATTCAGGGGATCTTGGGGAAATTTCCTTCCACCTTCCCCTTCCTCCAGTCTCTACGGCCCTGGTGGCCTGCGCCGACCCATGCCGGCCAGTAAGCCGAAGCCGAGTCAGCAGCCCCGCGCTTGTAACAGCAGTAGAGACAAGTCGTGAATGAGTCGCGTCGCGTCACGTGGGCGTGGGCGTGGCAGTAGACAGACAGTTTATTTACAACATTGCATCCCGAAATCCGAAGGATTTGTGTGGGTTGCATAATTTTTACATACATTGTATTACAAGTGAATATGATTATACATATACATTTATCCAATAGTAAAAATAAAAAGCATTATATCAACATACTCATTATCTGAAGTACTATTTATCCAATACCTATGTTATAATTTTATTAGTCAGATTTTTATACATACTTTTTTTTAACATTTATTATTATTTTATCAATAACCAGTTTTTTACTTCTTTCCTAATCTGTTTAAATCCTGTCAGAGACATGAGATTATTAGGTAGCTGATTAAAGGTCCAAGGAATATAACATCGCATATTCCTCATTTCATAACAATTTTTCACTAATGGCATCTCAAATCGCAGAATTTTGCTTCTTAGATATGTTGTTTTTTTTTACATCTTTTACCTTGTGTTCAGATTTAAAAGTTATTTAAGATTATTATGTAATTCCTAAGATTTTGAACATTTAGTATTTCATGTTCTTGAAATAAGTCGTTGGTTTTTTTTTTATAATTCATTGGTTTAAACAGAGCTTTAACTAGTTTGTTTTTGTTCTCTGGATTTTATCTAGGAGATATGATGATGTTAAGCCATAGAATGTTATCCCATATCTTATATTACTTGTTACTAAAGCGTCAAACAATATGTGTTTGTTTTTTCTGCTAAGAATTGGTCTTAATTTATAACAAATTGGTAATAATTGTCGTAATTTTTTTTATTAGGTTATCTATATGATGGTTAAACTTCCACAAATTATCAATACATATACCTAAGTATTTGGCCGTTGACACTTTTTCTACTTTAATGCATGTTTCAGAGCATTTTTCTGAAGCGCTACAATGTTCAGTGTGAATCAGCAAATCTGTCACTTCATATTTATTGTGAGACGATGTGATATCCATAACAGCTGTTTTCAAATCATTTATAAAAACATCATTTTCTAGGAACCAATCGTTTATATTATTGTATAGTCTTCTTGGAGATCTTTTTCCATCATAGCTAAATTTCTACCTGACGAGATTAGAATGATACCATCAGCAAATAGAATATCTCACATTTTCTTACTTGATCAACGACGTCATTAACATATATTATAAACAAAAGTGGACCCAGTACAGAACCCTGGGGCACTCCGTATTTAATTTCCTCAGAATCACTAGTGCAGTTTCCAATTCTTGTTTTAGCTTTTCCATTATTCAGGTAACTTGAAATAATTTTGCTGCATTTTCCTCTTAGGCCATACAATTCACATTTATTTATAAGAGCAGTATGATCAAGTGTATCAAATGCTTTTTGTAAGTCCACTAGGACCACTTTAGTAAAGTAACCATTATCTAGATTCTGTGTTATTTTGTTATTAATAAGTCTTAGGGCATCAATGCTTCCTTTATTATTTTGAAAACTAAATTATCTTTTGTTAATAATATTATATTTTTCCACAAAACACATGATTTGTTTAAAGAAAAATTGTTCTATTATTTTATTTATGTTGGACAGAAGTGATATCGGTCTATAGTTATTTAATTAATTTTGCTATCTTTCTTATGAACTGGTCTCACAACTTGCACTTTCAATTCTTCAGGCCAAATTTCAGTGTTAATTATGGAATTTATTAATTTGGTCAGACATATTGAGGAGTTGGCAATTGAGCCAATTAGGTGCTTCATATAAATTCCATCAATTCCCACTGATGCTTTATTGTTTATCTCTCCAACTAGGTTTTTTTATGTCATATGCAGTACAGTGTAGGAGTCCAATTGTTGCAGAATTTCTTTTAATTTTATTTATTTTATTTGCATTATTCATATATTGTTTCTTCCTTGCAACAATTCCTTGTTGTAACATTTGCAAAATTTAAATTTACTTTATTACATAGTTTGTGCACAGGTTAATTTTGAAAATATTCCAGTATTAATTTGTCGATATTGGCTTTACGTTTGCGGCCTACAATGTCATTTATATGATTCCATTTTGTTTTGCTGTTTATTGTTACAGAGTTTATTATTTTTGAAAAGTGGTTCTGTTTACTTTCCCTTAACTCCTTTTGTATTCGTGTTTTATTTTTTTATTTTTAAAAAAAATAAAACACGAATACAATTCAGCACACAATTGTTCTTTTGGATTGGCGTTAGTTTTTATTTTTTTCCAAAGTTTATTTTTTACGTTAATTAATTTTATCATGTTGTCAGTTATCCACGATTTCTTTGCTTTCTTTACTTTCTCCGGTACCTGACTGGTTTTATAGATATCAGTTATTGTATTTTTTATGTTATTATACATGTCATCAGGACTGTTTTCATGCTCATTTAGGATATCTCAGTTCACATTATTTAGTTTTTTAATTATTTATGCATCATCAAGTTGAACTCTATTTTCATTATCTTTTACTTGAATATTACATTTGATTAACTCAATCTTTAATGCAATGAAGTAATTAATGGTCGGCTATTTATTTTCAAGGCATGCACTTCAGCATTCATAGTTATTAATTTTTACAAAAATATTTTATTCATATAAATTTCCACTCTAGTCGGAGATTCAATCATTGATAAGAAACCATTTGCAGCTAGTTTATTAAGATAATTTTCAAAATTTATGTCTTCGTTAATTGTTTGGTTTTCTTCTAGTATGTCTATGTTTATGTCTCCAATTAATATTATGTTTTCAATCATTTCCTGATTTTTTTAGCAATTTATTAAGAGCTTTAATAAATTTCTGTTTGGTTGAGCTTGGCTGCCGATATATAATAAATATGGTAAATTGTAAGTCATCAATGCTCATTTCAATTTGCATGATATCATTTTATATCTATTTTTATCATTTTTTTTATTTAATTTCAAATTTTGTTTATTATTTTTAATAATGAGAAGTAATAATCCTCCACCTCTTTCAGTATGCTCTCGTGTAAGCCAGGTACTGCTATATCCATCGAGTTTATACAGATTTGTTTCCATATCTTTAATTCCTACTTCAGTTATACAAATTATATCCCATAAAATTTTTTGTTTCGATTATTTCGATTTAAAATTGCTCCCAATTTTTTCTTACACTTCTTAAATTAGAGTGAAGGATGTTGATGGTACTGAGATCTGCTTTGCTGAAAAAGCTTTCTGCATCTTCAAAGTCTTTAAATACACTATTTATGAATGTGTTAATGGTTCAGTGTTACTTACATTGTTTTCCACCTTATTTTCAGTTTCCTCTGTATTTTGCAGATCTCTTTCCGTTTTAATCACAATTATTTTTTTTTCACTTTCACTTTTTCGCATTCTTATTTTGCCGGGGCGTCGGACGAACATCTCACTGGAAAATCGTCTAATGGGATAATTGTCCAATATCTGCATAAATTAAAAATCTGGAAAATTTTTTAACCGGAATATCGTATGATGGAAAATTATCGAAACGGAATATCGTATAATGTCTAACTGGATTAACGTCTAACTGCGGTTTCTGAAGTTATATGTATAGCCGCAGCGGGGCGAGGGATAATCGTCTAACTGGAAAATCGCATAATTGGAAGAACGTATAACGGAAAACAGTATAACGGAATATCATCTAACAGGAAATTCGTATAATGGAAAAGCGTCTAACTGGAAATTCGTATAATGGAAAATCGTCTAATATCCCTGCCTCGCTCGCTGCGGCTATACATATAACATCAGAAACCGCAGTTAGACGTTAATCCAGTTAGACGTTTATCCATTATACAATTATCCATTATACGATATTCCGTTTAGATGCTTTTCCAGATTTTTTATTTAGGCAGATTTTAGACAATTATCCCATTAGACGATTTTCCAGTTAGACGTTCGTCCGACGCCCCCGAGCGAGGCAGGGACATTAGACAATTTTCCATTATACGAATTTCCTGTTAGACGACTTTCCGTTAGACTGTGATGCGGTATACGTTCTTACCATTACGCGATTTTCCAGTTAGACGATTATCCCTCGCCCCTATTTTGCCATCTTTGAAACACACAAATTTGATTCCATTGTTGCGTGCGAATTCTTTGGTTTGGTTTGGTTTGGGTCCTCAGGGCTTCGTCGGGCAGATGACCGGGTGCGTTAAACGCTCGCTAAAACCCTTTGATCCTTTGGTTTTCCAAAATAATTGTCGGTTGTGTGGTTCATTGATGTACAATCTTTTGTCGTTTCCGTTCCCAAAGCAGTCGTCATTAGTAGTTATTACTTTCTTTTTTTAAGCCACGAGTCTCGGTCTTGACGATGCTTAAACTACAGCACAATTGCTGGTGGTCCATTTGGATTCCTGGATGGTAAACGATGTCCTTTATCTATTTGAGATTCGTTGTAGTCCTGTAGTCCAAGCCTTTCAGCAATTCGTTGTATTGTGTCTTTAAGGTCTTCTTGTGGACATGTGTCAACTCCAACGAGTTCCAAGTTCCGGTTTTGATCATATTGATCTTTTTCATTTTGGTTTGTAACAATATTCTCCATAGTATCTTTAATTTTTTTAATAATTGGAACGTTTTCCCAAACTTGCGATGCCGTCGTTTTTTCCGGTTCAGTAAGTATTTTTTTACAATTCGTCGATTTTCACTTGCATTTCCTTTAATCCCTTCTTCTGTTGTTTACTTTCTTTTTCAAGATCATCCATTCGTCCATGTGCGAAATTTAATGATTTGATTAATTCATTTAAATCTTTTTTGATTTGGGGAAGTTCACCAACCTTGTCATTTATGTCGTACAGAAGTTTTCTTATTTCTGATATTTCTTCCACCAAGTTTATGTTTGTACACTATGCTCTTTATCATGTTGATTATCTGTAATCTTGCTACCTGATTCTTCTTCATTTTCTGTATTTTTTCCATCATCGATGTTGGTTTTTCCTTTCTGGCAGCAGGAGTCACACTTCCAATTTTTTTTTTTTTAACTGCGGCTGATTTTTTTATCCATTTATCTTTTGCTAGGGAGCATTCATAATGAAAATTTTGCTGACAACCAGCCCAACACGTTGTGGATTCATTGTTCGTTATTGTTGCGTTACATTTTGCACAGTTCATTTTTTTTTGTTTTTTGTCGGGCACTTCCGTAGTTTTGAGTTTTCGTTGCTTGTCAAATGAGTCAATTTGTGTATAGCATAGGGAAGCTTCCGTAGTTGCGAATTTTTCAGCGATCAAATTCGCAATTTTGCGATGTAAAATTTGACAGTTCTACTTATTCTAATACGCTCAAACTTTCTGTCTTAGATCCCTGTACACTTGCGAATGTATATACAATGCCGTTTTTGTTAGATGGCTTGGTAAACATATTCACAGAGTGGGGAGAGGGAGGGAAAAACGTACAACTGGAAAATCGCATAATTAGAACGTATACCATAAAACAGTATAACGGAAAGTCGTCTAACAGGGAATTCGTATAATGGAAAATCGTCTAACAGGAAATTCGTATAATGGAAAATTGTCTAATGTCCTTGCCTGGCTCACGCTGCCGCGCTCGCTGCGGCTATACATATAACATCAGAAACCGCAGTTAGACGTTTATAAAGTTAGACGTTTATCCATTATACGATTATCCATTATACGATATTCCGTTTAGATGATTTTCCATTAGACGATATTCCGTTTAGACGATTTTCCAGATTTTTTATTTATGCACATATTAGACAATTATCCCATTAGATTTTCGTTGCTTGTCAAATGTGTCAATTTGTGTATGGCATAGGGAAGCTTCCGTAGTTGCGAATTTTTCGCAGTTTCGCTGCAGCACCAGGTAAAAAAAAAACAAACAAGATACGGCATATTTTTTTTTAAAGGGGGGACATTTATTCCGAAAAGGGCAGGGCAGGGGCAATGCTTCCCCCTGCTTCCCCCTGTGCACTCCACTCACCTCAAGTATTTCTGGAAACATTCAGGTTTTTAATCCGTGTAGGATTCGCTCGCTTATTTCTGCTTGTCGTTAGCTTCACACCATCCGTTTACAAACTTTGGAAACTACAAATTCACTGCGTGCTGTCAACAGATTGCACCACTTAACATCCTTCCCCACGCGTGATTTCAGTTGTTGTTTTCGGCGTTTAATCCGAAAATAAAGAACCTCCGTCTTTTTCAGCTGTATCGACTCATATAATCAACTTTCAATCCGAAAATGAAGTCACTTTTTGCATCTGAGTGACTGAGATCTGGAGAACTCAGTAACGGTATGTGCCGCCTAGTCATAGTTACGCGAGTTCTTAGGGAATACACGTCCCAGAGGCGGATCTAGAAATTTATGGTAGGGTGGGGGAGCGAACAATCTTTAAGGACCTTTACTTTTTAATTCGACGTGTCACACGTCGAATTAATGTGGTTGTGGCCAAAAAACGGGGGTAGCCGATTTACGTCAGCGATATCTCCTCAAAAACCAGACACATTTGTTCAATTCTGATCCGACGAAATTCAAGTATGCGGGTGGGTGAGTTGCAGTGCGCCAGTACACAAGGTATTAAGCTGTAATTAATTTAGTTAGGCCGGTTTTAGTTCACTAACCTCTGAAAAGGTCTCTGAGTGAAAAACCGTCGTCAAATAGTACACGGTCAGTGGCTGACGTCAGCGCTTCCTCAGCGTAAAGGTGTGCGCTAAACGCCCATCATACGAAAAATTGCGGCGTGTAACTGCACATTTCGCCAAGTCAGCTCTTCAACATTACGGTCGGTTAGAGGCTATCGTGTACGTCGAGATGGCTTATCTCGTATGGCGCAGAACAACACAAAGTGAGTCATCACTTACCTTTGCGGTGATCTGGATGGTACACCGAATTTCTATGATTGAATCTGGACGGTACAATGATTGCGATGCTCGTATAAGACCTTTGCTGTTAATTACTGCGCCATCCTCCCTGCTTTTCGGGTGCGATATATTACAGTATTTTATTACGCATATTTGTGGTGTTGTTTCCTATTGAACGAGTGAGCAAAGCGAATGATGTCCTGTTTTCACAGTGGCGGACTGGCCAGAGGGAGGGAAGGGCGGGATATTCCTAATGGCCTCTGACTTTCAGATTTTTAAAAAAATCCGTAACAGGAAGACTCGCTTAAGTTTTATTGGTTCGGCATTAGTTTTAACCACAGATTTAAAATTACAAATAATAATAATAAAGATAATTATAAAACGCTAGTAAAACAAGTACTTTGTATTGAGTAGCTTAACAAAAATTGGCCACATGAAATTGTAGTATCAATGTGGACTTTGTCACAATTTTCGTGTGAATATTTTAACTTTTGTTAATACACCTAAAAAGTGTAAATAAATTTAAAATAGTAAACCTGACGTACCCTCAGCGCAATATGATTTCTCCTACTCCCCCCCCCCCCCCCCACCAAATTACCTGCTGAATGTATGAAATATGGTGTTTGAAGATTTTAAAAATGTAAAAGTCTGATGAACAAGAACAACGGGTACGGGAAACTGTACAACAACGAAGCTTTCAGTTTTTTTTTTTTTTTGTAAGAAAATCAATATCAGCGTCCGATGAAAACTTATCTGGTCAGTGATTGCATCGTTGCACACAAGATTCTGGCTCATTTGCCGTATCGTAGTAGCAAAAGTTACGAGACAATTTTTTTAAATATAATGTGCAATATAGTAGATATTCTTTAGTACACCATGCATTCAGATTTTTTAATAGTGTCCTGTTGGTATGTCTGGTGTTCCTACTTCATAGGTCAATTACAGATTTTTTTGTATTCTACCATACGACACGTCGAATTACGAATGCAGTGTTAGTGTATCTTGTTTGCTTTTTGTAATTCACCTTACCGACTTGCGTCATTTTCCTGACAGTGACTTTTTAGTTGGGGGGAGGGATGTATATCAACCTCCCACCCCCGCGCCCCCTCCTCTCATTTTATCCTTAGGCTACTGTGCGCTATTAACTGTAAGATTTGGACGAAATATGTCGAAATTTTGTGTACATTTAAGCTTTTCGTGTCTGTAAATTACGTATCATGCGATTTATTCTTTATTTTACGTGAGGCCATTTTAAGACCTTACCCTTGTGTTTAACAGGGAATCAGAAATTCGTGGGTCATTACAGTACCTGTGAAGTGGGGTGGGGGGCACTCCTGGTAGATCCGCCACGGACATGTTCACAGAATTTGTGCCACTATGGCGTATAACTTTTCCTTTTTTTTACGAACCATATTACGATTCGAAGGATTTGTCCAGTTTTGGGGAATAAAAACCCTTCATGTATGGCATTTTCATCCATTTTAAAGGCGCCTGTTCACAATTTCTAAACACAGCATCCAACTTCTCCGTCATCCAATAGGCTGATGTGGGTCACGTGATCTCGTTTCAGTTATGAAAATTGCGGCGCTGCTGCGAATAGTGTTGTTCCATTTTTAATTTACCGCTGTTTTCTTTATATTGCTCGAAGAATCCATGGTGCTGCATCTAGGAGTGGAAAAGGTGAAAGGGCACCTTTAAAGTGGCACTATCACCGATTGAAAGCAGACGAAATCTGACAACATCTAGCGCTATGTAGTACCATCTAGCTCTTACTTGCACCAAGCGAAGGAATGCATAACGGCATTTCTTTTAACGAAACAAACAAGCCACGATATCCTTCATTATTAAGTGAAAATTTGGTTCGCCCTCGAGCATTTGGGAGCAAGCTATAAAGAATAACAATACCACTGCCGCTAGATGGCGCCACGGTATTTTCGTTCGCATTCCAATCGGTGATAGTGCCACTTTAACGCCTTGTTTTGGCTTTTCGCGTAACCAGAGCCACATCAAAATCATCCTACTAATCCGCACCAGTTGTTGGGGTTATAAAACTATAAACTCCTATGGTTTGCGCCACTTTTCGTTACTATTTAGCGACACGCAACCACCTCCAATAGAAAGAGACAGCTAACGACGAATATATGGAATCCATCCAAAGCCAACGACTCTGGCTTCCATGGTACTCCATAGTCCAACAACCGACCAACCATCACTTGTAGTAAATAATCCCTAGATCGTGTTTCCGTTCGCAGCTATGGCCGCCATTCGTGGCCATCCATCTTCTTTTAAATCCACTTTAGTTGCTAATATATTGTCGGGATATATTTTATGCCAGCCTCCTGACTTTGATGGTAGGCAAGAATTCTGTCGTCGGATGCTTTGGATGGGAGAGGAGGTTGGGGAAGTGGGGGGGCCGGCCCCGACTCGGGGGAGTTAAGAGCAGATGAGAACATCTGGTGTGCATCTAAAGTTTTGTGCGTGCTTCTAGAGATTGGGTAATGAAGTTTCAAGATTCCAGCTTGGTGTATCACCACTGAATGCTTTATTTCTGAATGCCGGGAAGAATTTACTTCGTTTGGTTGTGCACTTTCAGATAAAAGATTTTAATTTGGCTGTTTTAACACAGAATTATATTTGATTAAAGGGACACCCGGCCTGCCTTATAACATTCCGCGAGCTTTATAACAGCTACACGCAAATCACCATTCGCGCATTTACAGCGCCAAGGTCGGCTGGGGTGGTAGCTGCGTTCCTCGCAGCGAGGAACGTAGCTGCTGTCTCGGTTGGCTTTGGGAATAGTACACGAAACAGAATCAAGTTAAAAATTGCGTCGTCACAAACCGGAATGATTCTCGTATTTTAACATCACATTTTATAATTTTCTAGGCTAGGGTCTTATGATTTTGCTTCGTCGATCTATTGGAATAATTAATTTTAATTTTTACTGCATTAGTCTTTTAGATTTTTGATCTCATAATAATTACTAGCAAACTATTAAAATTAGTACCGCGCACACACAGATAAAACTTCAAGGTCATAGTATGCTCGCAAAGCATCATTTACATTCTGGAAGAACGTAAATAAAGTTCCCCAATATTCAACAGAAAATCTCCTAGACGCCACATTTTAAAACGGATTTTTAGCAAAGGATTGACTACCGGTAAGCAAATAGACCTTGAGGCAGTACTTGATGTGGAGGATCGAGAAAAATGGCGATAGGAGGTATATCCTATTAAAATTAATAAATTCTAACCGTTGAATTACACTGAGCACTATCGAACTGCTCGGTAACCGAATTAGCTCTAATGTGACTGTTTCCCGCAAAATAACGGGGAAGGGAGGAGGGACAGGGAAGCAAGCTTCTCCCCTCCCCCTCCCAAAAAAAAAAAACCAGCCGAGGGGCGTAAAACTTCTAGCAAAAATCTATTTATTCGTTAGTTTCCTCAAACATTTTAATTTTATATGGAGCCATGCGTTACGCAGGGCAAGAAAACTTAGTCGCATAATGAAAATAAAGTGGTCTGACGCTTTCTGACAGGGAAGCATAAAATTTGCCCTCCCCCAGAAAAAGAATATTTGTGGTCACGAAGCAGGGCCGCAGCCAGCACACAGCATTCACATGGCCGCAGTTGGTAAAACGTTGAAAACGTTTGGTGAAGAGAACTTAGCTAACGTTCTTCAGTCTGCACTTGCAGTAGCCTACCCTAGAACAGTTTACAAGGTTGGTTTCCGCAGTAGGAAAAAATAAATCTACCACGGACCTGACATTCGCTCACCAGTGTGTGCTCACCAGCATATTTACGTCACACTTGTGTTGCCAAGGGCATGGCTAAGTAAATTTAAGATAAAGTTTTAAGATAAAGTGGATAAATCTGTATCGAGTAACTTATCTGTTTTTATCCTAGTGGAGATGCTCTACACCATTTGTGAATTATATTTGCACACAAAGTCCTAACGAATCAAAACTTCCGGTCCGCCATCTTTGGTCGATGGATTCAGCGGAAAAACCCCCTCGACGAGTCCGATGCTTCGGCAGCGACGTCACGCCAAGTGATCGGCAAATCCGCCGCGCGTTTAAAAGCTACTCTGATGAGCTCATGTGGTGACAGCGCCGAGTTGTTAGGCGAGGTTTAGAAAATGTTCAATTATTTATTTCTGAACGCCAACAAGAATTTATTTCGTTCGACCGTGCCGTTGCGGAAAAAAAAAGAATTAAATTTGCCTGTTTTACAATTAAATTAGATTAGAATGAATTAATTTGCAATCTGTTGAGCCATGGAACAGCGACAGTAACGTCAAAGGGACTGGAGCCGGTCGTTGAGCTAGCTGCAAGGGACACTGGGTGAAAATGGAGGTAAAAAAAGTAACGGCGTCTTTAGTTAAGCCGATGCAGCTAGAGCGAATTTCTTAGGTCTAGAACTCGTTGTTGTGTCCACGTGCTTATTCTGCGAAACATCTATTAAGGTAGTATATCGGAAAAGAAATTATTCCATCTAACGAAATCGCAACAACTGCCAACAAATTAAAAAAAAAATCCCGCATTTTTTTTAAAGGGGGATTGCCACCAAATGACAAGTGCCAGCATCTATAGCCATTTGCCGCCATCTAGTTCTGTCTAGCCCTTACTTTCAACAAGAGAAGGAACACAAATATTTTTTTTCTTAACAAACAAGCCACGTGCCTCTTTAATAATTGAGTATAAAATTGGTGCGCCCACGTGCACCAGGAAGCAAGCGGCAAAGTTAAGCCTAACGACACCACGGGCGCTTTTTTTTGTATATATCGACCGTTTTGAAACGGAGATTTTGAACCGCTAGATGGGCGCCATCTAGTGACAGTGTTATCGTTAACCTTGAACGCATTAATTTTACATTCAATAGTCGTTGTTGTAGTGTTCCCCGACCGTTTCGGCTCTACAGAAGACTAAAAAAAAACTTGAAAGCTCACAGTCACGTGTTTCAATGGTTGAAGTCCATCGGTGAACATATTCAACCAAATCTGACCGTTCGAGGCTTGACTTTTTTTTTTCCATTTAGGAGTGAAGGCCTTCTTCTGTAATACTCAAGCGTGGTCATTTAAATTGTCCCTTAATTTAATTTTTGTGATCTGGATCAGTGGGTCTAACTTGTTGCTCGGGGAGGGGAAATTCGTGGAGAGGTTCATGAACCAAGCGAAACGAGAGTGACTTGGTTTATTTTGGTAATCTCGTAACGGAAGTGTGTTTCCGTCTCCCCCTTCCCCTCCCCCACCCCGGTCTCTTTGGCTCAGGTTCTCCTCTCTTCCGCCAGCTGTCTCTCTTCTTTCTTTCTCTCTCTTAAAAACCTTGATTTTCATCGACACTCTCTGCGTGTGGCTCCCACATGGCACGCGACACAGACGCGCGCACAACTCTTTCTCCCGATTCTCAAAATACATTCATGATTACTCGTATCTTCACCTCTAATCCACAGATTGTGTTTCTTTGTCTGTTCGTGTCCGGTTATTTGGTCGGCAGAATAGCCACAATTGGAATGGCAACTGAATGGCACCGCAATGAAGAGCGCAGTCGGGATTAAAGGGACATTCCTTCCAGCGCCATTTTTCTCGATTCTCCACATCAATATGGCCCCAAAGGTCTATTTCATTACCGGTAGTCAATCCCTTGCTAAAAATCCGTTTTAAAATGTGGCGTCTAGGAGATATTCTGTTGAATAGTGGGGAACTTTATTTACTGCGTACCGCAGTATATGATGCTTTGCGCGCTTACAATAATCACGACGTGTCATCTCTGTGTGTGCATACTAATTTTCTAATAATTACCATGATAAAAAAATCTAAAAGACTAATGCGATAAAAATTAAAATCAATTATTCCAATAGATCGCCGAAGCAAAATTATAAGACACTAGCCTAGAAAATTATAAATTGTTATGTTAAAATACGAGAATCATTCCGGTTTGTGTCGACACAATCTTAACTTGATGCTGTTTCGTGTACTATTCCCAAAGCCAACCGAGACAGCAGCTACGTTCCTCGCTGCGAGGAACGCAGCTACCACCCCAGCCGACCTTGGCACTGGTAAATGCGTGGATGACGATCTACGCGTGGCTGTTATAAGGTACGCGGAATCTTATAAGGCAGGCCTGATGTACCTTTAAAAACTACTGTAGGAAATCCTTTGAGCCGATACCCTAACGATACAATCTGCCGATATATCGTTACCTGTTTGATTCACTGTCGTATTTAAATAAAAAAATTGTTCTACCATTAGCTTAAGTATTATTAAATGAACCTTTTGATATAGAAGTGCATTTTTTCGTCAAGTCATTGTGATTAAAGGAAGTTTATTACACTTTCAGGTGCATGTAAATTGAAATGCGTCCGTAGCAGACATGGAAGTGGGTTTATCCGAACCATGACCCATTGGAGCCCTGACCCTCGAATACTTGATCCCTCCAATAAACAACAAAATGTGACCCACCGTCCGTGACCCATCCCACGCCATCGAAAAATAATAGTGTAAATGCATACAACGTTATTTCAAACAATCCAATTTCATAACGAAGCATTGCTGTAAAATATATGCTCTGCAGTTCATTAATTTAAACCTAAAAGAAAACAATAAATCGTGTGCTTTACACTGTTAAGCTAGTTAACATAATGCGCCAGTAAAGTTATGTTAAACTCTAGGACCATTGGGAAACTCTTTAATTAAAGCTTTTGTTTTATTAAGAATTGGTAACATAAATGCAAAAGAAGCATTACTGTTCCCCCACCCTGCCCCCATTCCTTTACGTTGGGTCGGTGGGTGAACGGTCTTGACCCATGATCAACTTGACCCAGGATAAAAATGTGACCTATTTGACCCACTGACCCACCAACCCCATGGGTCAGTCCCATCTCTGGCCCGTACGACTTGGGGGTATCCAATATCCATGTTGTGTAAGGGATGGCTCCGGCGCCATCCCTTGACAAACATGGAAAACTCGAATGCAGAATTACACCTTGAAAAACGCTAATTTATTCAAGGAGTTCAGGGTATAACATGTTACACCGACAAAGTCTGAGAAGCGGCTCTTTCCCGTCTTCCTGATAATGCCCATCGAGAGAGCTGTGGGTGAGGGGCTCGGTGCCAGGGCTGATGGCTCCAAGGCAGTGACCCTGACAGTTGTAACTCTGGTTTTGTATTTGGTCGCTTGTCACAAGGTCGTCTGGTAGAGAAGCTCCGGATGTCGGCTCTCTTGGCTCCTGGCCAGGTGAGTTAACATTGCCAAAATGTTATTTCACCAAAGCAGTGCTAAGGGACATTATCTTCCCGGCAAGCACGAAAACTGGAATGGAGCCAGGAAACAAGACACGCAGTTTCTACCCAAGTCGGCTTGAGATAGTACAAACGCCTTCTTTGCTTCAACGTCGTTCGCACGTGCTTGGACATCACAGCACACGCGATTTTTTCCGTCCATATTTATCATGTAAAAAACCCACACGTCTTAATTACCAAAGTTTTGAACTTTGGTTTAACGCTTTTGCACGTCAATTTGACGCTTTTGTACTTGGATTTAACACTTTTGTACTTCAATTTAACGTTAGTGGATTTCAAATTAAGACGCTTGTCTTTTGGATTTAACACACTTGCACTCGAATTTAACGCTTTTGCACTTGAAATTAAAGCATTGAAATAACTAATTTCTTTTTATTCGCTGTAAAGAATGTGAAATTATAGAAAAAACGCTTATACAGAAATTTTTATACTGTATTAACGTACTGTACATTTTATGCAAAAATAAACACGGTCACACGTTCGACAACTGGTAATTATCTAGAGTAGGGGAACCAAGCCAAATCACAGAATTTTTGCACTAACCGACGCTACTCTACATCCTTTTTGCATTATAAAACCTGGCGGTCCCCGCTGCCACTTTAGCGTGTCCGTGATTAGCATTTTACGTCTTTTTGAATAATTTTTTTGAGAAGTTTATACACGTCTACCCGAGGTTTTATAATGAGTAATGGTGTTAGGATGAAGAGTAGCATCCGTTAGTACACAAATACGTGATTTGACGCGGTGCCCCTAATCTAAACAATTGCCCATAACTGGCCAAGAAAAAGGGTTCGCGGCTCAGAACGAGTGGTGGAACATGAGGTGGAATTACCACGAAGACGCCTGTCATTCCTGATTCCACGATTTTGGCGTACAATATGCAATGATATGCTCTCCAGGAAGATGCGGACCGAGCTCAGCTTTAAAATGCCGCAAACCACATGTCTTTATCTCGTTTGATTCGAAAGTTATCGATATTGTTGAATTTTTAAACTCTTTACAACATTGCCCTCGAACAAAACGCAGGAGCGGTATCGGCTGGTCTTTTTTTTTTTTTACCGATTCTGATCCGACACTGATAACAGTAATATTTGCCGATACTGACGCCGATAGCCATATCGGTCAATCCCCTGAAATCTTCGACGTATTTCAAAGAAATAAACATTTGATCATGGCGTACCATTACGATTGACGCACACTCGCTTCATTTGAAAACGAATGCTTGAAGAAATTTCCTTCAAGATGGCATTTACACTATTACACTATTGACATTCCTAGCAGCGGAAATCTCAAATTTTCAATCGCGTTACCACGACGAATACGTTTATATGAAATGAAGGCATACAGCAGACGACGTGCTTATACCACAATACAAAACAGTGACACGGCTGTGAAATCTCAAACTCACGCTGCATGATGAAACACTTGGTCTACTCTCTAACGCAATTCTTGGCAGCTCCAGGTTACGAATTAAGACGGCAGGTATAAATTAGATCTAAAAAGTAGAATTATTCAAATGCTTTCTTCACACCCAAGGTGACACCTTTTGAACTCTGACTTATGGTTGACATGTTGTGCTGTTGTGCTTTACGAATTAAACTATTCTTAAAGCACAAGAGCACTTAAACAGATTCAATTTTCTGAATAATACGTTTGATTATTTCAATTAAAAATCATACATTTTTTATCCGTGTACATTTAAGCAAGTAAAGTGAAACTTCATTACTTTTTCTACGGTAAACTTTTTTGTTTGCAATTTTGATTTTATTTGTTAAGTGTAGAGCTTTGAAATACACGTTTATTTATCACAGTAATCGAGCCCATTTGGCTCTCCGTCCTTTAATTACACGTTTATTGTCGTACCGCGTCACTTTGAAGGCATTCATCATCGCACAAGCAATGGGCTATCCAACGACGAATAACCCAGTTGGTCATCAAAGGTTCTATGCTTAGTTGTGTATGTATCAGTAAGCCGATGGCGTTCGGCAACAATGCGGTAAGACTTTCGCTGTTTACCCGAGTGGCGAAGCAAGCCATGAGGGCAATAAACCAAAAGTCTTACCGCATTGTTGCCGAACGCCATCGTCTGACAAGTTCAAGTTCAAGTCTAACATACATATCAAAAACCAAAACTGGTAAAAGGGGCCGCCAAGTTCCGAATGGTTCGGCCCTTCAAAGGAGTGATATCAACACACCAAAACATTCGCCAAGTTAATCAGACCGCCTAATAGTTCGAAGGTTAAGTGAAAACTAGAACATTACTACTTTCGGTAGCAATGTTCAAGTTTTCATTCCAAAGTATTATACTATTCGGTAAATTAAGTTGGCGAATGTTTTGGTTTGCTGATATCACTCCTTTGAAGGGCCGAACCACTTTCAACTTGGTGGCCTCTTAACCAGTTTTTGGCTTTGTTTATTTTGCTTTGTTTCTACAGTTGGTTTATTTTCGCGAATTGGACGTGAATACAATTTCTTTGACAACGTTGTTTAGATTTATCGTGATACACTAGTGTGTGTCTAGGCACGCACGTCAGTATGCACGTTCTGCCCGATATTGCGCCTGTCAGCGGCTGAGTCGCCTGTCTGCTCCTTTGTCCGATGTTACAGTTGACCCTGAATTCTATTTCTACACACTCGCGACTTTACGTCATTAATTTACCTACGTCATCCTTCAGTCATCGACCTTGACATGTTTTGAGAAGTTAATGCTTAATAAATATCAGTTACCTTGTTAAATTTTGGGTTTTGCTTAATTTAATATCTCACTATCGTGTTAATTAAAAATTAATTTAATCTTGTGTTTATCTAATCCGAATTATTTATTTATTTTTTGACATCTCAGGTGATGTCTGCTCTAGTCCTATCACCTGATATGCAAATTCGGATTCCCCTTTATAACCCCGACCTTCCGCAACCTGTGTTGTCTGTCCTGTCTTGCCCGTTGATCGAGCCGTGCAGTTGACTGGTGGCATCCTGCTGGTCACCCCATGTTTTTAACTAATGCATTACTTTTGACATTTCAACGAATTTTAACCGTAGTCTACCATGCCGTTCCAAATCTCAACACGATGTTGAATCGTCAACCACCTGTTTTCTTGAGTGGGGACCGTTTGCCGGATGACCGTAGGACCAAGGTAAATGAATGACTATTTATTTATTTTGAACTATTGTGTGGTAGAAGCTAGCAAAGGGAACCTCCGCATGATACGCCTAAAAACTCATCGTTTGAAACTCATAGCCGCCAAGGGGTCAGCACCTTCCCAAGAGGGTCGTATTGTGCTATAGTTTGTGGTGTTACCTTATTCTTATTTTTTTACTCGTTGTAGTAAATTTCGGCAGGGCTGATTTTGGTGTAAAGTCAACTTGTGGTCAGGTTGAGGGTGCAGCACTTGTTTTCTAATTTTCAACAACCATAATCCGTTGCGTGAAGCGTATTTTTCTTCCCTCACCTAAACATATATCCCGTCACGAGAGGTATTCTGTAGTTCATCTCCTAACCCGATACGAGATGTTACATCCTTAATCGCTATGGCCACATCCTCCATTGTCTATGGCTGAGTGAATTTCGGTCGAATGGAGCCCTGGTCACGGTTGTGACCTTAATAACAGGTTCAGTGAGTTATCTTTATAACAAGCCAGTGGAGGATGTGTCCATAGCGATTAAGGCGCTATGCAAGTGATCTGGGGGTGAACTGGGTACCCGGTTCGAATCCGGGTCTTGCTACTCCGACGAAACGTAAGTGCATAAAGGTGGCTTACTGAACTACGTTATTTCTAGTGTATGATTTTCGCTGTTGGCTAATTTCCAATTTTCCTTAATATTTCCAGCTATTTATGTCTATTTTTTATTTTATCGTTACCTTAGGCCACCCGCGCATTGAGCAACTTGGCCGCGCAGCCAGGTCGCTGCAGCCAATGAGAATGCTTACCGTTTATGTAAAACCACGCACTAATCATTTTCATTGGCTGCAGCAACCTGGCCGCACGGCCAAGTCGCTCAGTGCGCGGGCGGCCTTAACCACCATAACAGATTAAAAGCGATACCGTCCAATGAGAGACGATGCCGACAATACTAACAATGGTTATAACAATATTTTCGTACTTATGCGCCCTCCCACGCCATCCCTGTTACGACCCCAGGTTTCAAACCATAAAAGATGACGCAGTTCGTATTATACTGCACCCATTCATCCAATTTCATAGCTGGAAGCCTTCCCGTTATCTCGGTATCGATGAATAATCACCCTGTGGGATTTAACATGGGGATGAGCGGACTAGTAACACATTTACAACGTTATTGAGGGCCAGATTTTGCACTGAAAGTAGCTTAGCAGGCATTCCCACACGTATTAATTTTTGTCAGGTGGGTAATTGCTCTTGATTTCAACACAATTTAAGCTTTTGTACCGCATTATTATTTTTCCCCAAGTACCTGAAATGTGCCTAACTATGCTTCAAGATATAAGACACTGACACTATGGTGTCGCGCTACAATGGGTTACAACCTCGTCAATTGAATTGAATTAATGTGATGTTTGTTGTGATGTTTGTTACCTAACTTGGCGCGACACACTTGCGTGTGTCTAGATTTGTGCAACGACGAGTCGAATCTTTAGTGGACGAGCCATTGTTTGCAATAAAGCGATTGTGTTAGTGCATTGTTGCTGAACCATCGTCGAATATATTTGTACAACAACGATTTCTATTGTTAGTAAACGAACCATTGTGATAGCATAACGAGCCACAATTGGCGGGCATGTTCTTTGCTCCAACTCCGTTTTTAACTGCTTATGCATATAATGCATAAATCACTTATTGAAATAATGCGTCGTGAGCTATTGTTTAATGACGTCACGTAGCGTCTGGCCGGAAGTGACTGAAATATTAGTCGATTTTTCATGATTTCGATTAGAAGACGTTCCTGCAAATTGTAGGCGTTGTTATTGAAGAGTTTATGGTTAAATCGTTTGCATATGAAGGGTTGTAGGTCCTTGACTAACAATTTTTGCCAATTATGTTTCAGTATGAAAAAAAGTTGAACCGGAACTGTCCCCACTTATTTCAGGTTTTGACAACATGCACGGAAAACGGATTTCTATCTTGTTGGGCTATTAGCGAACCACTGAAAAAAAAAAGGCAGCTACTTTACAGTTTGCCGGGAAGGCTGTCCTAGGATTCTGTTCATATTTGCAATTCGGGTAGTTATGGGGCTTCAGGTAATTATTGTATAACCGATTATTTAGTGAAACAGTTTGTTGTAGTATCAATTCGACAAACGTGTGAGGCAACGAGATAGTGCATACTAGGTGCGTTGCTAACGGAAGAAAGGCAGAATTACAAATTCATTCCACGATCGCTTTCGATAGTAAAATAAACAATAGAGGGAGCAAGTTTACTTTACACCGGTTATGGGAAGAATAAGGGCTCCTCACCGATTGATCTCTCGTTGGGCTAGAATGACGTAAAATGATCAACTGAGCAACATTTTCCCATAAAATATTTGGGGTAAATGCTTCGTTAGGCCGTCAGAAATTAATGAAAACCGTACTCTTTGCGCTGACGGACGAGAGACCGTTTTGTTCCCATGTTCCCAGCTGATATTTTCCCGTAAACAGTTCATATAGGTGGGTTGTTATTTTCAGTTTCGTGTGGTTTTGTTTTTATTGTCGGTTAGGTTAGGCTAAGAACCGGCTTCGGCATTTCACTTGAGGTAATGAACTGGTTGGGGTTTGGCGTTTCACTTGCCGGACTTTTCGGCCAGTTTCATGCTTTCCGGCGCGGCGCGGTGCTAACTTTGAACCTTGACCACGGCCAAACAGTGCGTTTGCCCCCAAAATGGAAGAGGAAAACATTACTCAGCAGGTAATTCTTGGTCCATTAAAAAAAAATTGGACGAGAGCCCGTTTTCTTTCCATGTTCCCTTTACGCACATGGCCCGAAATTCGAAAAAAGAAAAAAAACTACCTTTAATTTTCACGGAAGGCACTACAAATTGCTCCCAAATTGCGGAAACTCGTTAAATCATCATTAATATAACCTAACCAATTAACTGTCCCAGATATGAAATGCCAAATCCCAACCAGTTAACTACCTCAGTATGAAATGGAAAACCCCAAACTTACCTAACCTAACCTTACTGACAATAACAACAAAACCATACAAAACCACACGAAACTGACAATCACAACCCGCCTATCGGAACTGTTTACGAAAAAAAATATAAGGTGCCCTGCTGGCCCTGCGAGCGAACGTAAACACCGTATAGATGTACGGATTGTGGCGCTACAAATCACATTTTCGCGCTGCTCTAAAACCAACTGTCTCTGTATTTAGGAAAGTGTTGGAGCCAATTGGAATCAATATCGCAAGGATATCGAGTATGTGCTAATGTAAACTTTAGCTCAATAGAGAGCTTTGTCTTTCGTCTATGAAAATAATAATGTTGCGATTTTTTGCATAAGCAGTTTATGTATTTCTTTATGAAATTTTTGTTAACTCAATAACTGCAATAAATGCCTTTATTTGTTTATTTTAATCAGTCTTAATTCTTTCCTTTAATTTACTTCTTTCATTTTTGAAACAATAATACGTAAATATTGATATGCAAACATTGACAGCTGTAGTAGATTTACTTACGTGAGTAAGAATCCCACACCCTCGTTTTCTATGCCAAGAATTCTTTTTACTTATTTTAAAATTGAAAGAGTGTAATATATTTTAATAATACTTTAGAAACGATTTGGGATACGTAAATTTGGACAGCGATTGTATTTTTTCTACGAAGAACCAAAGACCTTCGTTTCTAGACACACGCTAGTGTACCGCCGCCAAGTAGATGATTTATTGTTGTTGGAGCTTAATTGTTAGAGCGTAATTGTTAAAGTGTAATTGTTGTCAGATGGCGATCACTAGCAGACTGTGTCTGTTAACTGTAACGAGCTTATACATGATTTATACTGGTGTAAATTTCCCATGCGGTAGAAATCTTTGGAAATCGTTGGAATCAGGTGTCTTGGGTCCAGTAACTAAGAATACCAAAATATTAAACTTTGGGAAGGTGTCCTTTGTGGAGAAAACGTGCCGTCAATAACGTTGATTTTATGATACTGGCTGGCTATCAGAAATACTGGCCTCCCTATGAGAATTAACATGGGAGACCTGACCTTAGCTAGCTACTACTACCTAAGGTCAGGTCTCCAATGTTAATTCTCATAGGGTATAAAAATACGCCTACAGCTCGTTAGGAAAAGTTTGCGTATCTAAATTTTGGCACACAGGTAAAGAGTAGTACGGGGGAGTGCCAGGATTTTTGTAAAATGGGGTTGCAGTTAGAAGCACGTGGCCCTGAAGTGGCGCGTAAATGTAAAGTTATTGTTGTAACCATTGTTTGTATTGCTATCCAACAGTCTTATTATAACATGCTTAAGTGTTATACGCGCACCGTTTCAGTAATTATGTACCACAACAATTCACTCGATTTCTAACAAAATAACTATTCTTGCAATTATTGCACTGTTTGCTTCACTGATATGCCCATTTCCTGCGGCAATAAAATAAAATAAAATAAAATAAATTAAAATAAACGACATGGTAAATAGACTAGCCTTGGGGGGGGGGGGGGGAGGGAATGAGGCTTAATGGCGCGTCGACAGCTTGGTCATTAGCGCCAACCTCAGTCACAGTGCAGTGGTCCGGGTTGCCACTGCACCACACATTACAGAGATATTATTCAAACCCCTAACCTAAATCTTGTCATACATCTGTACCTCCTGCAAAAATTGAAAAACACCGGACAGGAGGACAGACTTATCGCCCAATTGACGCACAATGTCATGCGGAAGATGGAAACGACGACGAAAACCATCAAGATGGCAACAATCAACAAGGAAGTGCCGGACCGTAAGTGGCCGCCGACACCAATAACATTCAGGAGGGTCAACCCCCCGCAAAAGGAAACAGTGAGTAATTCGAGTGTGACCAATGCGCAAACGGGCCAACACCACCTCCTCACGGCGACTGCGGCGACACGCCGAGTGCCATTCCTCAACAGTGCCTTTGGGTTTGATTCCGATTTGCCCATTCTGGCCACTGGGCACTAGCCTTGGTTGCTGGTTGGATACCATTTAGTGAGTTTTATATTATGTGATATTTCAAAAGTGAAATATTATTCGATCAGTGAGTGTTATAGTATGTGATTGCTAAGGTATGTGAATACACCATGGTAACTAAACTACAGAAGTTGCAACAGAAAAAAAAACTGGGAATCTATCATTGACAGGAAAATTTGAAACACAATGCAGGTCGTGAGCACACGGTCCAGTCAAGTAGGAAAAGAGGAAATTTTTTCAAAGAACTATGTCTTGTAAAGTGCTGTGTTTGGCGCTAGACATATGGTTGTGTGATGCCACCAAGTAGACGATCGGCCAAGTAAATGATATTAATTGTGATCGAGTGAGCAATTCCAGCTTCATTCCGTGATTAAAATTAACCTCAGGAGGGGCAACTGAAGGGGAATGCGCCGGTTGAGAAAATTTATACACATAAAATACCTCCAGAAAAAAAAAAGGTAGAGGTGACGATTAAACAGTGGGATTTCTTTGTATTCACAGGCCTACAAAAATTGAGATATCCGCCCTAAACCAAATCTGGTATAAGAGAAGCCGCCAAGTTTCCAAAAAGGGCCAACCTTTGAAAGTAGTGATATCATCTAACCAGGGAAAGACCGCCAAGGTTAATCCTATCAGCCAAGTTAATCGCACCTACTAATAGTTCGAAAGTAAATGAAAACTTGAAGATTGCTACTGCTAGTTTCATGAATGAGGCTTACTGGACGTTAAATGAAAACTTGAACATTGCTACCGAAAGTAGCAATGTTCTAGTTTTCGTTTAACCTTCGAACTATTAAGTGGTGCGATTAACTTGGCGAATGTTTTGGTGTGTTGATATCACTCCTTTGAAGGGCCGAACCATTCGGAACTTGGCGGCCCCTTTTACCAGTTTTGGTTTTTGATATGATAACACTCCTTTTTAAATATGTGTATTTACTCAGCACCACTACCGTGCAGATTTGTAATAAAGTGCCACGTCAACAAGAAATTGGTGTTCAACACTTTGCTATTACATAGGCCGAACCATTCTCAACTTATTCGCCTCGTAGTAGGGTTTTGGTTTGGTTTTAATTTTGTTGTAATTTGTTTTATTTAGTTAGTTTTGGTGTGTTGATATCATTCCTTTGAAGGGCCGAACCACTCTCAACTTGGTAGTCTCTTTACCAGTTTTTGGCTTTGTTTATTTTGTTTTTGGTTTTGTTTAAAAAGGTCTGTATAATACACAAATTATGCGTGCACGCCTAAACACCGAAACATTAAACTTTTCAAACATAAACTGGGCTTTCTTTCTGACATAACCATTGATCAAAAACAGTCCTTCTTCCCAGGTATTGGAGTTCATATTATAGTTCGTTGCGTTCGAGTGAACTCTAATCCGTTTTTATTCGTGCATCTTCACGGCTGTGAGTATGGGGATACGAGCTCTGTTTTTTTTTTCTAAACGGCAAAGCCATTTTTTGCTCAGTTATCTTTTGTGAATTAGACTAAATACAATTTCTTTGGCAACGTTGTTTAGATTTATCGTGATACACTAGTGTGTGTCTAGGCACGCACGTTGTCACTGTCCGAACTTTAGCCGTCCAATGATAGACGATGCCGACAATACTAACAATGGTTATTACAATATTTTCGTACTTACGCTCCCTCCCACGCCATCCCCGTTACGCCCCTAGGCATCAAACCATAAAAGGTACGCAGTTCATATTGTACTGCACCCATTCATCCATTTTCATAGCTGGAAGGTTTCCCGTTATCTCGGTATTGATGAATAATCACCCTATGGGATTTAACATGGGATGAGCGGACTAGCTAGCTAGGTAGTAACTAGTAACACATTTTCAACGTTATTGAGGGTCAGACTTTGCATTGAAAGCAGCTTAGCTGGCATTCCTACACGAGTGGCATTCCTACATGAGTGGGTCATTGCTCTCGTTTTCAACGCAATTTAAGCTTTTGTACCGCATTATGATTTTTCCTCAAGTACCTAAAGGGTTTAAAGGGTTTAACGAGCGTTAACCACTCGTGGTCATCTGCTCGAAGCCGTAAGGCCCTATGTCTGCAACAGCCCAAGTACCTGAAATGTGCCGAACTATGCTTCAAGATATAAGACACTGACGCTATGGCGTCGTGCTACAATGGTTGACAACCTCAACAATTGAATTGATGTGATGTTTGTTGCTTAACTTTGCGCGACACAGTAGCGTGTCTAGATATTTATGACTGTAATTGCATTTTTGTTTTGTCTCACAGTCGTATGACATCACCTCATCAATTGGTGCGAGTGTTTAACGTGTCTAGCTAGATATTTGTGTCTTTCGCCGGTAACACGGCGCGCCGTATTCCAGACGCACATCGCCCACCAGATAACATGTATCCTGGACGTCCCACACTGTACTTAACAAGACCCACATTTGAACATTTTGTACCAATAATCGACGTCCAATGGGCATTGGGTGCTGCATGGGCTACGTGAACGCAAGTATAGTCGGGTCCACACATATGATTCTAGCTTCACATGGTTAGGTTCCGCCTGCCTCCTCTTCCCCTCCCCCTTTCCTCCCCCTCGGGGTGGGGAAAGGAGAACCACGGTGGTTATTCATTAGTTGTGGGTTACCTCATTTCGTCAACATGTGCAGCGGAAGGCGTTTTAACTGCCTTTCTGGGGCATTTTCAAAAGAGAGGGGGAGGGGGGAAGGCATCAAAGATGGCGGCTCAACTGTCTGCTACTGTTTCCGTGCAGACGCCAGCCAGTGCAAATGGCGCGTGCAAGTCGCGTGCCGGGGTCACGAGGGTCAAAAGGGAGTCACGTGATATTCCCCCCATATGAGCGGAAGAAAGAGGCATTCCTGTAAGAAAAGGGGGGAAAGTGTTGGCTTCGTTTCTTATGTAAGTAATCAGCTTACATTTGCATGGGATCAGCAAAAATGGTAGCTCAAACGGAATCCGGTTTGTTTCGTTATTTTGCCAACAGATGGCGGAGCTGATTAATGGTGGTCTTCCGGTTTTCTTGGAACTTGGTTGAAGCTGACCTGAAATTTCATTAAATGTTGCTTACAGTATCATTACTGGGGTTGGAACGCAAAGTGGATTGTACAGTAGCATGTAAATGAATGCGTCAAGCGCCCCCGCGCACTATACTAAAACCGCACTCAACTTCTGACTGGAGGAATAGTTAGAGAGCCGTTTTACGAACTATTTTCGTTTGTTCGTATCCCTACGCGCTCAGCTGTTCTAAAACTGATCAATATTTTCTTTACCTGACGTTGTCGTTGGCCTTCCACTCCATTAAACTTTTTTTCACATATACTGACATGCGGACCAAAGCAGAGTAAAGGAGCTTTTCATCCTTTGCTGGTGTCCGTCGTCTGTATGCACGGTAACTTTTGAATCCATTATCGGATTTATTTCACATTTCCATTTGCCATCTCTGCCCTATTTTTGGATTTAAGCTTGCAATCATTAAAATTAGGCAAGAGGTTTAGTGGATTTGAAATTTCAAATATCCCAGTATACATCAACACGATTCTTCATCGCTTTTATTTTTGTGTGCGCTATTCAAAATGCTATTTAAATTAATTTTTCATTTTAAAAACCTGATAATTTAATTTTTAAATAACTTTTTTTTAAGTAAATGTCTTCTCTTTATTTTTGAATAACTTACATGTGAATAGCCTTGCAAGTCTTTCACAGATTTGATTGAGTGAACAAACAGTCTTTCAGAAGGGAAAACAAACAGGAAATAAATGGCATTACGAATACGAGTTAGGATGCTTTGGCTGGCGATGTAAAATTACCAAGCTGAATGATGCAGGAAAGTATTACGTGAAAGGTAGCGCCTTTAAGAATATTTATTTATATATATTTATTTTGGCGTATGGTTATTTAAGAGCTTAGTTTCATTTTGTTTTTCCTGTGTCACACGGATTTGTTAGTCAGTAAAGCCTATATAAATGTTGCAAATTATTTTCTGTGGCTTTCCTGTGTGACACCTTTTCGCTACGTGTCAAGCTCTTGTAAATATCGCAAACGTTATGGTACCGTAGGATACAGCAAAAATAGGGAGAGGATGCGCGATTTTAGTGCGCATTTATTCAGTATTGAGTTAAACATATTTTTAATTTTCCAGGAAAGAGAGGGGGGGGGGGGAGAAGTTTCTCTTTCGTAAGATCTTGTAGTCCTGAAAAGGACAGTTTTAAGCTCTGAAAAGAGCTTTTGTTTTCAAGCAGACAGTAGTTGATGTTCAGAGATTTTCAGTTCTATTTTAAGCAGTCTGCGTCTTCATTTGTTGAACTTGAGTTGTTATCTGAATTGTTTACATCACAGGCGATTCGTTCCAAAATAATATCAGCTATCCCATCGCTTTTCCGCAAGTTGTTTTCTTCATTCTCAGTGTGTTTAACAAGTTTGGCCCACCCTTCCGTTGTTACTACAGCAAGTGCTTTCGGTGTAAGTTCATGGACTTCTTCATTAAGTTTGAATGTTCGATCATTTGCATCAATAAATCTCTTGATCTGGCTTAATGTCATTTCAATGGGGTTCACAATGAAGCAAACGCAACATTGAACATAGTATGACCATGACGTGAAGCAAGTTCATCAATTCGGTATATGTCGTATGGTTTTCATGCACGTTGAAATAACACAAGCAATTCACGACGCCCATTGCCGTCCGCCCAAAATTTGGCAAACTACCATCATCGTTTACGGCAGCTCTTATCATTTTACCTGGGAACTGTACGTACCTTAATGTCTATAAACTGCGAGGATCTTTTGTCTATTTGCCGAAAGTGTGAAGTCATCGTAAATTTTTAGCCGAGTTCGAGTACCAACGGAGTTAGGACGCTACCTGGCTGGCGGCGTAAAATGACCAGCGCTGGTTGCAAATACCTTTTTGATTTGGAAGACTGCATCTCATGAAACGCTTGTTCAGTCTGCCGCATCCTTTGCCACGTCACTTACCGAATTGTCTGGATGCTGTCGACAAAGTTTGCTATAAACATTAACTACTGTAATGTTTTTGTAATGTAATGCTTTTGCGATGATGTCAAGGGCTTTCCTTGGGAGTGGGGTTTAAAATATTTGTGCGGAGAGACGACCGCCATTTTCAAAACTACCGCGTCGTCTGCTCCGAGCCGTGACCATTGTCGTAACCATGGCAACTACTTGCATATTTTCGAAATAGGAACAGGTCGTTTAATATCTCCGAATAAAGTGTCACATTATATTAAAACTAGCGGAGTCGCTCGCTTTGCTCGCTCATTCCGCGTCGTCTCGCTGCGCTCGAGGAGATTTCTTGCTACAACACTTATGATGCAGACAGACCTTCCACATTAAAAAACGATCAAACAAATTATAAGAGTGTAGTATGCGATATCGGTTATCTCGAGAGAAGGTCAATATTATTTTTTTACGGCCAAGGAGTCAAGCAAAACGATAAAGCAATTTATCAGAAAAGCGCTGTTTCTGATGACAAAAGCAGAATTTCGTTCGCTTCGCTCACTCAATCAGCGCAAACATTTCCTCAGAAATGTAACTGAATCAATGTCACCACCGAGAACCACACATCATTTGTAATTTGTGTTGGTATACACTTTATGTGGGTTTTCTTGTTTTACTATTTTAAGAATATTGTTCTGCTCAGTATAATCTGCTCAGTACAGATTTTTCCATGGGCGTCTTATCACTTGATTTTCTGATGATCCCTCACTTGGAGAAACATCTGCAGAACGTCAGTTGTAATCTCCTACGAAGGTGAGAGATGAAAAATTGATAGAGCAAAGCGAGACACACATTGAAAAGGTTTACTTTACGTGGAAATCTCTCGCTTTGTTCATTCAACCCACGCACCTCCGTGCTTCAGAAACGCGAATGTTTGACACGAGTTTAAAACCAAATCTATTGTTTTGATTTTTTCCTGCATCAAGTCAGTTAGTATAAAACCAATTTTAAGATGTATATATGGTGTGTTGCAAAATACGTTGTCCGTGCACCTTTTTCCAGATCATCTCTCTTTGCTCGAGGAGGTTTTCATGAACAAACTATGACGTCATGAACAAACATCAAGAGGGTTTAAAAAAAACTTTGACGTTAGTTTTTCAGGGTTTTTCGCTTATTTGAGGGTGATAATATCAAGTTACAGCGATTAAAAGCGAAATTTAATTATCTTTCGTTTGGTCCTACTCCCATCTTTGCAGGTGCTTTGGTTCCGGAGGAGTAGAGGTACAAACACGCACGCACGCACGCACATCATATGATTTTAATTATGTTGATTATAATCTCCTTTTACCAACAAAAAGGAATAATTTGCGTGAGTTATTTCATCGTGAAACTTTATTATTTTAACGGACTATTTTCTCTGCACCAGAACACAAACAATCGCGTCTGCAAGAGTCGGCCCTTAACTGATTTCTCCAGTAAGAAGTTGAGTGCGGTTTTAGCATAAACAACCAAGCCGCGCGACCAGGTCGCTGCGGCCAACGAAAATGCTTACGGTACGTGTAGTACTGCGCACTTGGCCGCCGCGGCTAGTCAGTCGCGGTGGCCACTGGGATCCCGGGAGGCATACAAGCGACCACAGGAGGACTACACTTGCTCCGTGTTCATTTTTCACCACGTGATCGACAATTACCAATGCAAAACGGACGTGGCCGCGCGGCACGTCGCCGTGTTTTTTGGCTGCGACGACCATTGGCCACACAACTGGCCGCCCAGTGTGCAGGGGCCTTAAGTTACCTTTTTTTCGAATGAATAGTAGACTTTTAAACTATACCTTGGTCAGTCGTGTGATTTGATCTAGCGTTCTCTTGGCTAATAGTGGTACCGATCACTCTGACCACTGCACGCGAGTCTGGGTTCAAACGATGTCTCTGAAGTAACGTGCAGCTTAACGACGCTTAGCTTTCCCTCGCTTGCGTGGTTAGGCTTCACCTTAGTGCAGCAACATGGTAAGAACCCAGACTACGCTACGTGGGTCTTGCTTGCGTTGTTTGGATCCCCCGGGGGAGCCCCCACAAGGCTAGCAGTGCGTGTTACAACTTAGTTATTTTTAATTCCTTTCTTGGTGGCGTGGTGCCTGAGTCGCTGACGATGCGCGGCGAATTACAGACTGAATGGAAATGCAAAATGAGTAAATTCGTATTTTACAATAGTTTTACAGTCAATTAAGTCATGCTCTTGTGCTAATGCCACGTGCAATTTCATCACGTAATTTGGCTCCTCTCACGTCGGTCACCACATAATAAGATATTGCGTACCAGATTGCAGAAATTATTACAAACGCTACCAAAATTATAAAAAACAAAAACGGACTCGTTTGATGTTTGGTGTAAGGTTTAAAGCAAGCAAAGGAACATGAATGAGCTTTCCTTGTAAGGCGCGATGTTGCTGAGGCGTTTAGTCCACGTGAAACCTTACTGCTCTCCTCAACCATTGCAGCCATCAAAACTGCAAATATTATGAGACGGGAACCAACGAATACCTTCTCCCTATTTTCATGCATCCTGTGCGTAAATAGCTTTAGCAACATTTACATTATTTCAGTGAATGTAGCAAAACCGTCTCGTAAGTGGAATAAAACACGAAAATAAACGCGTTTGCAACATTTACATACATTAGAACTAATGTTGCCAAGCTGAGTCATGCACGAAAGCCAACATGAAGGCATGTACCTTTAATGTATTATTCCGTCAGTTTTCCCTAAAATGCAGACTAAATTAGTGCCCATTATAAAATGTTGACGCCTTAACATAGAAATAATATGAAACGTAGTGCTTAGATTACTATCATACACGGAAAAATGAAAGAATCCGTGTTTCAGCTAAACGCATATAGATTTAAACCAAACTCAGATACGTTGTTTTGAAATTGGCAGCTGGAAACGATAGAATGACTTATTTATTTCGTAATGCAGGCTTTCAGAGCTGAGTTGAATTGTTTCAAAGTGGCCAGCAACAATCGACTGCATGCATAAACCTTTGTAGCACGACGCCATAGCCGTACAAAAGGTAGACGGATTACTAACAAAAACGCCAAGTGTGCCTTAAAAAAAGGAAGTAATGTGATTGAAGTTTCACTTTACTTGTTAAAAGGTACACGGATAAAATTTGGACGATGTTTAAATGAAATAATCAAATGTACAATTGAGAAAATTGAATCTATTTAAGTGCTGTTGTGCTTTACGAATCATATATTTAAAACGTAAAGCACAACAGCACTTAAACAGATGCAATTTTCTCAATTGTACATTAATGATTATTTCACTTAAAAATCATCCAAATTTTATCCGTGTTCATTTTAACAAGTAAAGTGAAACTTCAATCATATATCCCCCTTTTTTACGGCACACTTGACGTTTTTGTTAGTAATTTCTTATATTGGTTAAATTAAAAATCATGTACGTATGTTGGAATTAACGACCAATATAAGTCGTAATGAAAACAATCCCATGCTTCTGAGCGAATGCACACCGGCTCGAGAGTTACATAGTACGCCAAGTAAAATTCTGCGTTATCCTTTCATATTGAACCGGAGGCGATCAAACTAAGTAACGAGTATTTAATCGTCCGATTCCATTCTTACTGTATCTAATGGAGTGTAAGGATTCCAGGGATGGTAAACCAGGCTGGCATCGTCTTTAAACTTTTCAAGCGTTGGCCATTGCCTGCAGTGCAGTTACATAGGAGGTGGCAAAAGCAGCCATCTGAGACGCTTAGCCTTCTCGCATGTGGTTTGAGTCAGCATAATGGGTCGTAACTATTTACGCTCACAAAAACCAGCCAAGACAATCAGTCCAATATGGCCAACCAACTATCCCTAAACATTCCATGACCCACATCCGAGTTTAGGATGCGTGGAGCATTGTGAAAGGAACAAAAATGTGGCCGCAATATGGCCAAGTAGACATTTATAAATATAAAGCAGCTTTGAATGAAATCATAAGACGGGCGTTGTTGCGAAGCAATTTTAGCAAATTTGACGGGTTAAAACGAAGCTAGAGTTTTGTGCTTGTAGCAGGTGGTGGAGGTAGAGAACAACCAAGTCTTAGAAAAAGGTTCCTAGGGAAAACACGTCCTTTCAATCCTACGTCAATTTTTTTTTAATATCGGTTCAAAAACCAAACGTGGGAACATTTTCGTGTAGTATAGCCCTAACCAGACTGGCTGCTCGCGGCTGCACGCCGACGTACTATGGTGTAAAAAAGACTTCAATATTCGTCTTTAACGCAACACCAACCAGACGATTGCTTCAATGTTGACCTTCTGGCACGTAGTTACGCATAGCTTCGCACGAAATTTTCTTCTGTCTGGAGAGACCTTTAAGGCCTCTCCAGACAGAAGCAAATTTCGTGCGAAACTATGCGTG
>JAHWFP010075262.1:0-21690 GCA_023313725.1 Lithobius niger
AAAAGAAAACAAAAATAAGTGAAAAAACATTCTATGTAAAGTATGCTACTCCTGCAGAAATTGCAGAACTCATAAATGACTTAAAAAATACTAATGCAACAGGTATAGACGGTTTTAATACTGCTAACTTTAAACAATCAAAGGAAAACACATCAAGATTCATAAGTAAATTAATCAACATTATGATTGATAAAGAAGTATGGCCAGAACAATTAAAAATACAAGTACTAAGACCAATATATAAGAAGGGAGAAAAGACTAATAAAAACAATTACAGACCAATTTCATTATTATCAATAATAGACAAAATAATGGAAAAATACTTTTCAAATAAAATAAGAGAATTTTTAGATAAATTTAAGCTTCTCAATAACATACAGTATGGTTACACAAAAAACAAAGGCACCACAGACTTATTAGTACAAATAAATGAAATAATAACTAAAGCATTAAATGGGAAAAAATATGTTGGCACAATCTTCATCGACCTTCAAAAAGCGTTTGATACTTTTGACCAAAAGATACTATTACAAAAATGTGAAGCAATAGGATTGAGGGGGAAAATTCTAAACTTAATCAAAAGTTATCTAATACATAGGAAAGCAACAGTAAAAATTGCAAAGGAATATAGTGATTACAGAGAAATTAAGTATGGGGTACCACAAGGATCTGTATTAGGGCCATTACTGTTTTTAATATATGTAAATGATATCCATGATTGTGCCAAAAGAACGCTAATATACATGTTTGCAGATGATACTGCAATGATTTCTATTAATTCAAATTATGAAGAGATGATTGGAAATTTACAAAAGGATTTTAATATGGTAAATGGATGGCTAATTGAAAATGAACTTTATATAAGTGAAGAAAAAACAATACAACTTGACATTACAGTTCCTAAAATGAAGGATAAACATAAAAAACATATAATTACCCATTCTGAGCACTGCCTACTAATGAGAGAAAATAAAAATCAACAAAATTGTGAAAGAACATGCAGGGAAATAGAATTAAAGAAAACAACGAAATATTTAGGAATGGATGTAGATTCACAATGGGATTTTAAACAGCATATAACAAAATTGATAACAAAACTACGTCAAATGATCCCAAAATTATATAATGTAAAATACTTGTTAAATATTAAGAATAAACGAATTCTATACGATGCATGGATAGAAAGTTTGCTTAGATATGGGATAGAAATTTATGGTTTTGCGACTGATTATATCATTTTGAGATTACAAAGAGTGCAAAATAAGATAGTAAAAGTATTGTTTGGGAAAGAAGGTGAAAAAACAAATGAATTATATACAAAAAATAACATTTTAAAAATTATAGAACTACGAGACTTTGTGGTAGTAATAAAGAATTACTACATAAATACACACAAAAATTATGATGAAAACAAAAGCAAACGATTAAGGAAAAAAACACAGAAATATAGAATACCAGAGTGGAACAATGCTTATGGACTAAGAAACAAACCCTATTACATCCCACACATTTTCAATAAATTGGACCCTAACATATTAAACTATCAAAGCAAAGGAATTTTGAAAAAAGAATTAAAACAAGTACTCGTAAATTCTTACAAAAATTAAAGTTTCTCACAGACAGCTGTTAGACGAATAGGACATAACTATTAAATATTAAAATACTAAACTAACTTAACAGCGGATTTTATTGTAAGTTAATTCATTTTTTGTACATATTTAACCATTTTGTATATATTGTGTAATTTATTATGTATTAAATGTATTATTTATTTATTTATTGTATGTATTGCAGCTCTCACAAGTTTTTATTTAAAACTTCGAGCTTTTGAAAATGCAATAAAATTTATTATTATTTATTATTATTATTATTATTGAAATTACAGCCTTGGCGTATTATAAAAAAGAATTATTTTAAGAACATATATAAAACTAACAGAACTGTAAAACGGCTAAATACAAATGGCGAATAGAGCCAAAATGGAATAATGCGTATAGGAGACGTGAAATGAAATACCAAATATCTATCAATTTAATAAACTACCAAAACTCCTACGGTACTTAAATATTAATGAAGTGGATACGAATATCATAAATTGGATATTGGATCAATAATAAACTAACTTACCCAAATTAACATAACTAAGATAATGTACTAAATTAAACAAGAATAAATGGAAATATGTATGACTCATGATTATAATTAAACATGTACAAATAACTGTAAATGAACTACCTGTACAAACAACAACTTGTACCAGTATTTTGAGCATTATTATTATGAGCTTCGTGCATCATACAGATTAAATGTTAATTAGATTATTAATATTATTCTTTGCATCCCAGCAGACATAATTTCAATTATCGTATATCATTTCAACGCTTCCACTTTAGGACGTACAGATTTGTAGGCTACAGCCAAACAACAGTGAAGTAAATGATTATTTCTATGCAACGGTGGCGCTAACACTAAAAATAATGCTTTAGCTTAAGGCTGTAGTTCCTAAATTAGCTTGCATATATAATACACAAATCCCGTAGGCTTGCGCGGAGTAGATGCGGAGCCTGCCCAACGTTTCCAGCATAGTTCGGAGGAAGCATGCGCCGCCATCTGATGTGAAGCCTTAGACTTAAGTGAGAGATTTGTAGTCCTACCAGATCCTCGCCAGGTTAAAAATTCATTGGGTGTTTAGTGAGATTGCAGCTAGCCACAGACAGATTAACCGGTGAAGTTGCCGCGGAAGAGGTGGCAGAAAATGGAAAACACTGATTGTTATTTTTTTCCACAACATGTTTTGAACTTTTAAGGATCAAAGTTCACATAATCTTTCTCCCTCAAATATTTCGTGCTCCGTACAGGGACCGGTTTTTCAGGTGAATTACTTGCCGAGGTTTTACGATGGTGTGTTTTTAGGCGAGATTGGTGTGGCTGGTCTAACTTGAAGGTGTTTTTAGCACCACAATCTCGCCATCTAAAAGCTAATTTGAAATTTAAAGATAGGACAGATTTTTATTCCGTGCTGAATGGTCACGACAATCAAAACGAAGAGCCAGTAAATAATATTGCACATAAATACACAATTTGCGACGTTTCGAAACAATCCTTCCCTGCTTCGTTATCAAGCAATAAAAGCCATGGCTAAGAAGCCAAAGTCAAGTTAACATTTTAAATTCCATAAAAACGGAAAAACACAATGCAGATGAATAAAAATTATAATAAATAAAAAAACAATGGACTGTTAGGCAGCATAGAAACAGACAGGAACCTGACCTCTTGGCTGCTAGTTGATTAACCTAAAAAAAAAACTTGAAAAATGGCTTTCTTGTGTTTTTTAGTCTTCTGTACAGCCGTACGGGCTGAGAAGACTATTGCAATGACTTTGTCCGTCCGTCCGTCGCTTTTTTCAACTTCGCAACGGTACCAGATATTGACGACCATTGTTTACAACGTTAGATTCAGTGTGAGAAGTTAGTTAAATAACATGGCAAATTAAAACATCGTTACTTACTTATAGCTAATAGAATTCTTCTACGTAACTAAATTAAATAACAACATTTGATCGTCGAATTGAAATCCTAAGAAATTACGCCATAAAAACAAATGGATTTTAGCTTCGTCTAAAATAGTCTCGTCGCATTGTTGCATGAATGTATAGGCTTAGCGTCGAACAAAATTCTCCATTAGGCCTATCAGCTACTTACGAAATTAAAACTGCATTTAAAAAAATTAGGCCTAAAAATGAAAAATAAGCCTATAATCATGTTAGCACGGCAACGTCAAGTTGCTAAGAGTCGCTGTCGGCTTCAACAATAGCATCTCTCTCGTCACTTCTCTACACCACTGATCTATGTATAAGCTACGTTGCGCGATGCGGTGTAAGGCGCACCGTGTTTCAAAAATGAATATGCTTAGGCCTACTATACAATTCAAATCTCCATTAGCTGCTACTTGCGAAATGAAAACTGCTGGTTAAAATTAGGTCTAAAAGCTGACAATCACGTCTAAAATGTAAAATAGGCCTAAAAGCTGGTATTTTAAACTGGCAATTGTGATGGCTACTGATTCTAGATTAGTATAATGGAGATAGCTGTAGTAGTGCGTGATAGTTGTGTGCGCCTCAAACATTGGAAGTGCAGGAACTGTACAGAAGACCGGTGCGACTAGGCAGTCGCTGTAGCCGCTTGTTGTAATTTGTTTTTACTTGCTACTCTTGACAATGGCTCTGAGATGAGCCGAAACGTCGAGTTTTTATGTATATTTGTGCACTTTACGGCTTTTTCTTTCTAACATTCTTGCCTTAATAAATACGGATACAAACCTATTTACGTTGCCTTTTGGACTTCTATGTCAGACTGCCTCAACGGGGAATCGAACCCTGGACCTTTGAAATCGAAGGCCAAGGTCCTACCACTTAGGCATACTGAGGTATCAGTATGGCTCAGGGGTAGAACCTTGGCCTTTGATTTGCTCCGGGTTCGATTCCCCACTGAGGCAGTCCGACATGTATGTCAAAAAGGCAACGTAAATAAGTTTGCATCCGTATTTATTAAACCAATATCGAGCCCATTGGTTTTCCATCCCGTTTAAACCATTCTTGCCTGCTATAGTGCAGGCGAGAAGTGAGGAATGTGATTTTTGCTGGGCTATTTATGCTGGTTTGCCCCGGTTTGACCTAGTGATAGAAATTGGAAATATCCAATTTGTGTAAAATGGGGACATATTCATTTAACGCATAGTTGTCGGGCGCCATGTCATTGTGTACAGGACGATTTTGCGTGAGAATGCACAGAGGTTCAAGATTTAGCCTCGCTTCATATTGTTTTTTCGTCAAATAAACTTGTCAGGGGTGTGTTTTGACTTTTATCTAAAGCTGGATCAGTGAGATCGTAATTTTTAACGTTAAATTTGTGGGACAAGATTATTTTGTTTACATTCCGCTTAGTCGTGCCAATATACGTGGCCGTGGGCGCCGGTCCCTTGCATGGAATTTGACACACTACGTTTTTGGTAGTTTTTTAAGTTCCTTTAGGTTTCTGAACGGCTGGTATACCTGGGTTGGTGAACGATTTCATATTTGGGTATGAGGAAGAGACCGGTGTAATATGTAGGGGCGGCAGTTTCCTCATATTTTCAGTGCATCCTCTAAAATATGGAATTCTAATAAAGTTTTTAGGCTTTGGTTTGCGTGGATTTTGTTGGAAAAAAATATTGTTTGTGGTCGACTAAATTTGTCAAGAGGTGGAAAGGGAAATCTTTTTCAATGTATTTGTGCAAGGGGTATACATAAATGCTTGTTGTAGCAATGATTTCTCCGTAGTGTAAGAAAAATACTCCAATTAATTTCGTTAATGAAAATATTTCTCTTATACGGGGGGGGGGGGGGGGAGAAAAAGAGGAGTGTTGTATCGACCCAAGTTTGCGATACATTTACGATAACGTGCGAATTTAACAATATGTGGAGCTTACCACAATAACGTCTAGGAAAGCTATTGCTTTATTTTTGGACTACTCAATAGTGTATACGATAGATAAGGGTGGTAGCCATTGGGAAATTGAAGAATATTTATTCTGTTTGTAATTCGTACGAGAGCGAGTGAATCGTCGACAAAGCGTCTGTAATATTTTGTTTCACGAAATTTCGAGATTAAGCCGTATCTATATATTTTTTAATTTATTTATTTGAGTTTAAGTCAGCCGAAGCAACTTAATGCTTGTATGGCTGAACCGGCTCTATTTTGAACATTACCAGACTTTTAGAGAAGAAGAAGTATCTGGTAAAGGGTGGTGCCAACCCGGGGATTAGATCCGGGAAACCTCCGATCATCATAGGGGCCGAAAGATTGTCCAGAATTGGCCAGAATAGATCCCATAACCACTGAAGGAGCATGGTAGCCTCCCACGCTACCCTGGCCGGCAGTCCTAGCGGGGACTTTGCCAAGACCCCCTTTACAGGGGTTCGACCAGATCTGCAAACCTCCAGCAACCAGGGTGAGTTCTCTCACAATTCAGCCACGATGACCAAAGAGCTATCAGAGCTATATCGGTCAAAAAGTTAGGGGAGGGTCAGATGTTAATTTGTCAGTAATGCAGTCAACTGAAATCTTGGCTAAGTGAAGGAATAAAGTAACTTTGTTGTGCAAACCTGGTGGAAATGTTATGTTTACAAGTTCAGAAATGATTCTATAGCGGGGCATTGGGTGTAGATTTTTTTTTAGTACTATGCTAACCGTTGTGGAATGGGCTAAGCTTGGGGACTGTTCCTATCACTGGCGATAAGGCGAAGTGGGTAACCTGGTTTGTGCATCTTTGTTTGGGGGAAGATGAACGTTGGGTGGAAATCGTAGTTAGTCTTCATATGCTTCAAAACACTTCCTCTTTATTTTTTTGTTGTTTTCAACAAAGCCTGCGAGGAACCTCTTAATAAAAGCTACTGAACGCGATAGATGGCTGAAAGAGAGGCCACCGTAAATGTATGTTGTTGCAAGTTCCTTAAGAATTTCAGTTGTTATCTGTTTTTATGGTTTAGCACTGTGGCATTAGTCGTATTAGATTTTGTGATAAAAATGATAGTATTGGATTTTTGTTTTTCCAAGCTCTTCAGCTTCTTTATCTAAGATGATGTTAGGGCGAGCGAATTTTTTTAGATATCTGAACTTGAAAAAATACAACAGTTCCACCAGGATTCTCCGTTGTTTCCTTCGACATAGTTGTCTTATTTCATTCACTACGCCAGAAGTTCATTTTAGACTGCGTTATTGACAAATTAATGTCTAACCCGTCCCATTTCGCTCGACTGAGATGGCGCCTCAAACTCTTTATTGGCACCATTAAAATAATTTTCAGAAAACTTTTCCCACTTCGATAATGTTCATGGCGCAGATGGACGGGATCCCCATGGGGAGCCCAATTTCTACTTTTTTGGGCGACATAGCTGTTAACAAAATAGATACTCTCCTAATCTCGAAATTTCGTTCAACAAAATAACGACGCAGTGTTCGCATCATCGCCAATTGTGTACTTTATGTGCACTGCACTGGCTTTTCTATTAGATTGTTATTCCTCTTAATGCTTCAACTATTTTAGGGTGGCGTTCTACCTGTAAAACCGGGAAAATTCAGGAAATTTATCAAGTCTGGAAAATTCAAAGACAAGTCAGGGAATTTGATAAATATATACTGAAAGTTGAAAATAGGCCAACAGCGAAAATCATACACTAGAAATAACGTAGTTCAGTAAGCCACCTTTATGCCCTTACGTTTTGTCGGAGTGGCATGACCCGGATTCGAACCGGCTACCCAGTTCGCCCCAGATCACTTGCATAGCGCCTTAATCGCTATGGCCACATCCTCCACTGGCATAAAGATAACTAACTGAACCCGTTATTAAGGTCACAACCGTGACCAGGGCTCCATACGACCGAAATTCACTCGGCCATAGAAATGGATAGGGAAGACAAATTTGCAAGTGATCTGGGGGCGAACTGGGTAGCCGGTTCGAATTCGGGTCATGCCACTCCGACGAAACGTAAGTGCATAAAGGTGGCTTACTGAATACGTTATTTCTAGTGTATCATTTTCGCTGTTGGCCTATTTCCAATTTTCCTTAATATTATTTCCAGCGATTTATGTCTATTTATTTATACTGAAAGTCAGGGAATTTGAACATTTTCCAGAAAGTCTCTTTCACCTATTAAAGAAAAGCTAATTCGGATTTAATTTTTTACTTCGAAAACTTTCACTCTAGTTCAATTCAAACTTCATGTCCTTTTTGTTTCACTTCTGATAAAGTGAAAACTTCTTACGCCTAAGTAACGTGGACCTAAACTAAGTGCGTTTCTTGTTTTGTTCAGATTATGACCTTTTCCTACTTTTTGCCAATACTAGTTAGGGCAGTGCAATTTTTGATTTAGCAAAGCAATGCGATAGAGTTAAATTGAGATTTGAGTGAAATGTGAAAAACATGTTTTTTAGTTCTGTTCTGCACCTTCCTTCGACAAAAAAAAATTAGGGAAAAGTGTCAGTTTTGATCTGGAAAACCGGGAAAATTCAGGGAATTTCATGAAGAGCTTTTGAACGCAACCCTGTATTTAAATGAAACCGTCGGAAATGAGCGTTCAAGAGAAACTGGGATTTTTTTTTTCATGCAGTTGCAATTTATTGATATGACTATGCGTACGTACATAAAACACACAAAAACAAAAACAAACAAAAACACGCCCAACCGAACCTACACCGGATCATCTGGTCCACTACACAGAATTGACGGCGAGAGGGACAATTTAGCTGGAGAAACAACGGTTTCGTTGCGCAATAATGTTCCTCTTTAGGCTCCCCAAATATGACCTTCGTGCTGTTATGAAAAAAATTTAGCAAAAAATACTTTGCACAACACAAAAGCACGTGTAGAAACCGACAACTGTTGACATCACGGATGATGTCAATTCCAAGTTGAAAAGACGTGTTAGTGCGCACGTGTTTGATTTACGATACACAGAACTCGAGTTGATTATCCCAGGAACCGAACACAAAGGAGACATTTTCAGGACAGAGTACATACACCTGTTGTAAGTCGTTAAATTCCTCCGCGAGCTAGGTTGAAAACATTTCCGCCGTGTTTGCCTCCCCTCCAACGCCCGAACAATACGCCCGTCGTTGGGAACGTACAATTTGCCATTGATATAATAACATTTTGGAAGGGGATGTACCCACCTACCGTTAGGCTTCCACAAGAAACAGCAATGATCAGTGATGGTTAAAATGTATTCTCTAAAATACTTCACGAAGTATACATTTCTTTTTTTTTTATATTTATAACATACTTTATATCAAAATGATGAAGCAACAACAGGACAAGAACTGAATCTAACAGCCGCCAGGCAATCGTTCCAGCTTTTTATCAAAACAGTTAAACTTTGCAAAGCCTGCAACGGTGTTCTTGATCATGGCAACATGTATATTGTATATGTACAATAAAAGTAAATGGTGATCTTTGATCGGTGTAACATACGCGAGTCTAATAAACTAGACGGAAAGCCAAATGGCTCGAAAGGCAACGTAAATAGGGTTGCATCTGTATTTATTTATACGCCAGTCTGGTAGAAGCCGTGTTGTCGAATTAACGATTGTTTTTGGTGGGACCTATAGTAGAGTTTGTTAACCCATAGGTTTCCGTCAGCAATGCACGTCGTAATATTTCGTTTGTTACTGACTGTACGTAATTGACATTACCCTTCACATTGCTTACTGCTTGCCCCTTTTCATTGCTACCGCGCAAAGAATGAACAATCTCGCCCTATAGCCTGAATTTTTGCGCGTGGGTTGGCAGTCATTAAGGATGTCAATCTCTGTCCACATCCTCCTGCCTAAGACACACGGTGTTGGCCGCTAAGATTCAACCCGCCCTATCGAGATGATATATATGAGCATTGTGGATGGCAACCATTAGAGTGCCTTTTATAGCTAAGGCAGTTTGGCTGTTTACAGGCATCTGAGGATAAACACAATGCGACAGAAAAGGCTGAAACTTCGTTTGTTCGGGACACTTTGGTTGCCTGATAAAAGTGAAACAGCTTAAGGTTTTCAGGACGAAAAAAAAATGCGTGGATAACATTCATATTTGCCTAATTACTAGCCACTGGCTATTTTCATGAAAATAAATTCTTCCATGCGGTAAATAAAGCTGATATTTGCAGATAGTTACAGATATAGAGCAGCGTCATGTGACGTCATATTGGCTACAAGAGAGATAGCTGTAAGGGGCACCAGATTGAAATGGAGGGTTAAACAACGGCACTTCTAGTCAAGGCAGTGCTTTGAGAGCGGGTTTCATAGGCTTAAAGAAACGTTGTTTTCTCCAATCCCTTATGCTGCGAGGTTGAATTGGAAAATAAAGAATCCATTTGCTTAAAAATGTCAGCGACTGCCAACAAATCGACAAAAATCGCGCATTATAAACCTAAGAAAATCCACTCTTAACAGCATTGTCTTTAGTAAGACGCCTTTCTTTTTCCCCTCCAGTCACCCTTGCAATTATCCCAGTTACTGGCTCCAGCATAGAGATATATACAATAATACAACGTGGTTGGTGTCGATGTGTGTGGAAAGAGTGACACACTTCGCCCTCTGGTGCCGTTGATAAAAGCACGTTACTGCATGTTTTACGAGAAGCGGGAATACCCTGGCCGTGTAGTTCCAACGACTAAGCACACCAATAAAATTTGGTGGGGAATACGGCCTAATATGATCCTACACTTGCAATACAATATCTTCTAGCCGTTACATTTTAAAATGGCTATATTACCATAGAGATTGACAATCGTCAGCTGAAGAACACCTTGTGGAGTACCGAGAATTCAAAGTCTAGATCTCACTGGCACGGGATATCCCTTAAATGTATGCAGCGGTTTTCAGTTATTAGAGTCGATTTAGGATCTTATTTGAACGGTATGTCTGTCTGTGTGTTTGGGCCATAACGTTTGAATGAATTGTCCAATTTATGTCAAATTTTGCAGACAGATTCTACGCCAAATTTCCAGATCTAGGTTCGAAATGGGTCAAATCAGTCGGGGCAATCCTCCACTACAAAGAATCAAAAATTGTCGGTCGTAGCAAACGTGTTGAGTTCATATGTTTCGTCAGCTGACTGACGTCACGCTTCGACCGACCAACGGCTAGCAACTATAGCATTCGTCAGTTAACTGACGCCACCCACCAACCGACCGATGGCTGGCAATTATAAATATAGTGTTCTTGCTTAACTTATTCTAGGTCTTTGACGTAGTCACGCTGCCCCACTGATATTTACGAAATAAAGGGGATAACAAAGTTACAGCCTAATGCCGGCATGCGAAATTGACGTAGACTTAGGCTAGTTTATTACTTAATAACTTTAGTAATTTTTTAAGGATTTGGGATTTTTTAAGCAACTTCTTCTGCATGACATTTGGGTTTGCTTTTTGTTTGAGTGGGCGGAGCGAATTCTTAAAATGCTAAATTTAAAACAAATCGACTCTTACTGTAATTGGTTTTAACAGGTTTACTCTTTTTGTATCTAGAACTGTTTAAAAGGGCAGGTTTGGTACTCACCTGGTTTACTCTTTAAACTAATAACAATTAGTAGCTGTAAAACTAAATAAATAACGCCTAGCTTAGTTTAACTTTGAAACCATTCTTTTTTTTTTGTATCGTTCACTTATTCTTGTATTTTACATAGAATAATATCCATTTGTAATAAAGTTAAATTGGTGGAATCGAAATCTGAAACATTATTTGAAATAGGCATTTCTGTACAGTAGATCAAGACAATTGAGATGGCTTTGACTCCGCCTACTTTTCATCAGTTGCTATCCGTTATTGTAATCGTTGTTGTCGTTATTGTTATTTGCTGAAGTTATCAAAAAGTTAAAATGACGTGCTCGAATGATCCACAATTACGAGTGTAGATACTGGTGGCGATTATCGCCAGTAAAGCATTCATAATATTTTCTTCCGGGTGAGACCTTCCAGACAAACACTCTAATAAATCCTTTAAGCATTTTAATAGTCGTTCAACACTGCAATTCAAGGCTATACTTTGAACTTAAAGTGATCGTAAAAGTTAAACTGCGTCCTCGCTGGCACACAACCAGGATCAAAGGATGTATGAAGACTGATAAGAGAAAAACATACAGCCTACACGAAAGAATGTTGAACCGGAATTCATCGCTACTTATTAGTTTTCTTAACTAAACCATCAACTTAAAACATATTTAGTTTTAAACATGTTTAACTGCAAAGAAGGATAGAAAATAAATAAATTTCAGTCGCACGTTCAGCGCGATACATTACAAAATTTGTGATTATTAACCCTTAAATGCATGAATTATTTTCTGATACTTTTTTTTTAAGGACCATATGATAGTTTGGTCAGTCGGGGGATTCGAACCAGCATTAGCAGGGTTTGGAGACGAGGACGCTCACCACTAGGCTGTAGCTGCTCGCTTTGCTCGGGGTCCCCGGGGACCCCTCACAAAGCTTGCAGTGCGAGTTGGGACTTAGTTTTTTCACGTTTAGTCAGCTGTTACCTGCAGGTAACCGTATGCAACATGGGGTTAAGTTATTTTAGTGAACTTGTAGTTGCTCTATTATCTTCTTGCATTATAAACCAAAGTCTCATAGCAGAAATGAAGCAACCGCAATGACGACCCCCGGAAGGGGAACAATGAAATTGGCACATTGTTACCTCGACTAACAATTTACTCTGCGCGGTCATCGCAAAGCCATGTCGTAAATGACGTCATGTACGAAGGACAGTTATTTTCGCACGCTAATGGGAGTGGGGAGGGGCCTGAACGGGGAATGCCCGTTGGTGGGGCAGTGCTTATGTTAAAGCCCCTATTTGATTACGATATTGATTTGCGGAGGGAGAGGATTGACGGAAAGGGGAGTGTTACACAAAGAAAAATTGACTGTTGTAGTGAACGATCAGGCAGCACCGAGCAAATACTGGGAAACATCCACGGGTAAAACTAATTCCCGGGCGAAGCCGGGTACGATGCTAGTACTATATCATACTTAATCAGTGGGCTCTTTTTAAAGATGCGTGAATACAAGTCATACAGATAAAAAGGTTTATACGTACTCTGTCTGTATCTATACGCAATTGTAACTTTTAAATTTCATTTAATTTAAATTATAAATTTAAAGATGTTTAAAAATGATTTTGCCTATACCATTTATTAAACGAACTTCAGCGATTCCACATTAGAAACATTGTTTTACGTTTGAAACGAATGCTAATGTTAACCCAAGAAATTCAAACATATATTAACACTGGCGATAGCCAGTGTTAGTAAGGGTCGACCTAGGACCTCTGTGTTAAACTCTCAACTTTGAGAGCTTATAACTCCGTCAAAAGTAAACATAGTTAAACCAAATTTGGAATCTAGCCTTGACTAGTAAAGGCCTAGCTACAGTCCAAAAATTGTGAAATTCGGTCCAGCCAAACCCGAGATGCAGACAGGGGCCAAATAGACAACTTCTTGTTCTGCTTGTTGTTGTTGTTGTTCTGGGGATACTTTCGTCTGTCCTCTCTACAGGTCAAACCATTTGTCCTATAAAGCTGGTTCTTAGCTCATTTTACAGGTATTGCTCTGTAGATGTGCCCTTTTTATAAGACCTTTTCTAATTGGTCAAGTGGTTCAGGGGTTACGGAGCTCTAAACCACCAGATTGATTGTTTTACATTGTTTTAAACATTGTTATTATTCAACAATACCAATTAGCAAACGCCAGCTGCAAGACATAGACTGAAGATTAAAGGATTTGTTTCTATTGTTACCATTGGCGATAGCCAGATTAGTAAGAGTTAGCCTAGGGTCTCTTGTGTTAAACTATCAGCTTTGACCGTCAACTGCACTGTTTTACAGTTTAGCTGCAATTCTAAAAGTAACACGAATTAATAAACAAAAACGGAACGTTAAATGTTTAGAGTAAGGATCTAAAAGTCATAACCTAGAAGGAACACGGACAAGCTTTGACAGTCAGGGTCTAGGTGTAAAATTTTGTCAGTAAAAGGCTGGAAAGCATTAGACCCTTACTACCCAGTGGTCAGCAATAAATACATTTTGACGAAAAACTGGAAATCCTCCTACAATGACCCATGTGATGATCAAGTGGTAGTATGGTCATACGTTTCCTGCTTTGCTTTACGTTGAAATTATTTTTCAATTTAGTAACATGCCAGCATATTCGTAGCAGAGAGCATTATGGTAATCCTCTACCATAAATCTACGACATATAATAAAAAATTCTAAAGCATCAAAAGACAAAATGCCAAACTTCACAAGAAAATTGTGTTATTAAAGTTCCATAACAATATTCTAAGAACAAAGAAAACATGCAACAACCGTTCACACACACGTTCATTCCGAAGAGACTAGAACTAAGCTAACCATCGGGTAGTAAGGGTCTAATGCTTTCCAGCCTCTTACTGACAAAATTTTACACCTAGACCCTGACTGTCAAAGCTTGTCCGTGTTCCTTCTAGGTTATGACTTTTAGATCCTTACTCTAAACATTTAACGTTCCGTTTTTGTTTATTAATATATATATATCTCAAAAGCAACTGTGTCCATCGGAAGGAAATTTCTTTTTGCAAAGCTTTCGATTAGTGACAAATTTCAACAACCCAAAGCGATAAAACTAAAATTGCATCCGAATACTAAAACGTGTTAAAATCCTACGTCATTTTGCGGAATCCACTGACGTCTTCCTTTCAGAACTAAATCAGTGTTCGGCTGACAGTGTTGAAACAGTAACTCTGCTCGATAGGAAATGATCACGTGCCCTTTTCTTGTGGTCAATACTCCGATGCCAGACGGTGAGGTATCGTTTCAAGTGCCCGAAAATCACGAAATTCATTCAGCTTTGTTCGTACCTAACAAAGCAGCACCATCTCACCATTACATTAGCCTGCAAAATCATTACACAGCAAAAATTACGAAAAGGATTGCGCGAACACGTTGTTGTAACAACATGAAATCAAATGTTATGCTGGTGGTTTGCGAAGGCTGAATTTGGGGTCGTTTGTAACCTCTTATTTGTGTTTATTTGAGCCATTTTAATTCAACCGAGCCTCTCTTTTGTTCAGGGACGACGCTAAGGGGGGGGGGGGGGGGGCCCCCCCCCGAATTTTTGGGGGGGTGGGCGGGGGGGCCCCCCCCCCCCCACCATCAGATCAAAATCAAACGTATAAACGAAGAAAATTCTGGTTACTTATTAAAAAAACTACGTTAGTTTCTTTCACAGCAACAGGAAGGACTTGAGGTCGCATCAATGGAGCCTAGAAGTTGTTATTGTGCGAATTGAAAAATCATCTTTTTTCCAGCTGGATTTTAACATGTTCCAAAAAAAAATAGTGTAGAAATCAGTTGAGAACGTTGGGTGTGAGAAAGAGAATTGCAACAGTGTTATTTTTACTTTTATTCTTTTTTTTTTTTTTTGGAAGGGGACCGCAAAAGTAGCATTTTTCGGTCCGCCCCCCTGGCTAAGATTGTTGCCCTACTGCCGCCTCCCCAGTAAAGTAATTCTAACGTCGTCCCTGCTTTTGTTGTTGCTGGTTTGTGCGGGTTGGTTTCGGTTTCTTTATTTGTTGAATAAAATCGTTGGACTTTTTTGTTTTATTGGCTGAAACTTGGCAGGGTACTTTCAGGCCACGGCACCAAGCAAAAGGCCAATGTGCACCGCGAACGTTGAAAGGGGGTTTCCGGGAACCCCAAATAGCGTTAGCAAGCGCATCCCAGTAAACAGTGTGGTAGGCTACTAGCCAAGTGGACACCGTATCGAATCTCTGAACGGACTGTGGGGCTTAACAAAAATATGGGACTCAACAAAAAAGTCGCCTGGTCATGAGAAAAAGGTGATACATTGTTTGCTGAAGGGGATATTCTCAATAATCCTCTTCAGCGAGCATCTACGGGTGTCACTGGATTGTTCCTCTATTCCGTAGTTTTGAAAGGCATCATCTTATCTGATCAACAGCTAAAACGGGCTAAGACATGCTCATTAGTGCTGAAACGATGATATTTATTAGATTAGAACAATGGTTTCAACAATACCCAACAATGAAGCCCGGAACTTGAGGGTTTCTTACTCGGCTTGCTTTGGTGCCAGACTAACCATATGTGAAAAGGGGCACATATCCTGATCATTCCTTGTCAAATAGTTCGTTGCCGTGTACTTCTTTTAGTTTCATCAATAAGGAATACAGAGAAAGGACCAAGAAGTCCGCAAAATGCAGAATTTGCGAGTAATTCCCTGAGGATGCCATGTAAATTTTGAAACTTTGAGGTATTAAACCTAAACAACATCATAGTAACAAATTTCATCCCTACTGATGAAGTTATTATTGAGATATAAATGTTCAAAGTTCTTGATTTAACATTCGCAGTCGACGGAAAAACTCACATACGGCTGTGCACGGAGCGAAATCAAAAAGGACATGCCTGTTTCTCAATCATTTTAGTTGATATGGTGGAATGTTTGGCTGTTTGCACATTGAACCGTTTGTACAGTATTGGACATTGAATTTTGAACATTTCAAATGTTGTACTAAATTCTGCATACGGGTTAATAGTTCCTGGTAGATACCAAATGTTTACCCAAACATATTTTCTTTGTTGAAATAGAAGAACATTGCATTGTTGGAGCACTAGCTAAAAGCTGGTTACGAGCAGCTCAGTGGTATCAAGTGTCGTTGCCAAGATAACGTCCATCGACCAGACAACATGGATCAGTCACAACATTGTTTGGTATTAAAAGCGTGTAGTCATGTCAACCCATGACAATAAGATTAAAAAATACCTTCGTGAAAAAGCAATTTTTACGTTTGCTTCTCTTTGACCGTTCTTTTTTTTTTTTTAATCAGTACAGACAAAATCATTGACTATAGCTTTCTGACTAGCATACAGCTTCTAGCTGGCCACATGACAGTGCGTAATTGCACATCAGTGTGAACGGAAAACGTTGAGATATCAGAATCTAAACGCTGAAAAGAGGGAGAAGGATGTCGCAATCAAATTTAAAATGTGAAATAGTTATCTGAACACATCCTAGACACCACGAAAAGAAAACTGAGTAACAAATTAGCTAGGTTTGAGAGCTGATTGGCTTACTAGAAAGTGTAACAGCCTATACGTATAGGCAGGCTTAAGGACAAGTTATCAATGGTCCAGCCCTATTACCGAATCTAACCAACCCTCTTCTACGAAACCAATAATTGACATAGAGAAGAGCGACTTAAAGGTGCACCAAACACCTTGAAAGGGAATCCCGCTTCCTGTACCTTCTTATTCGTGACGTCATATTGACGTCACCAGACTCCAGCTTAAAAGGGAGTCCACGAGACACAATCGTGGTCAACCACCGAGGGTCAACAGATCGATCGGACACAATCTGAGAAGTTAACCAATTAGGTTATGTTGCCAAAGCCCTTGCTGGTCTCAACATCACACCCCCTTCAATAGGAACCCACGCCCCACCAACACGATGGTATCTATGTTAGTTAGTTCTGCATTGCCACTAACCAGTTAGTATTTAGTACCAAAATCATTTAGTTTTGTGTGTAACGAAAACCCATAATACCCAAGACCCAATGTACGATCTAGATAATAAGACACTCGACTAAGTGATCAATTTTAATACATAGTTACTAAAGAATACGGATAACGCAATTTTTATTCTGATGAGTGAAGTAGCAAATTGCCCATTTTGTAAAAAAAAAAAAAATGGTTTTTGTATGACGATATTTGCTAGTGCGATGGTGTCAGAGAATGGGGCCTAAAGGCCTATCAAGGATTAAAGGGATATACCTCCCAGCGCAATTTTTCTCGATCCTCCACATCAAGTACGGCCCCAAAGGTCTATTTACTTACCGTTAGTCTTTCCCTTGCTAAAAATCCGTTTTAAAATGTGGCGTCTAGGAGATTTTCTGTTGAATATTGTTAACTGTATTTAAGAACGTTCCGTTCCTATATGATCCTTTGCGCGCCTACAATGACCCTGAAGTTTTATCTGTGTGTGCCCAGTACTAATTTTAATCTAAAGACTAATGCAGTAAAAATTAAAATTAATTATTCCAATAGATCGCCGTAGCAAAATTATAAGACACTGGTCTAGAAAATTATAAATTGTGATTTTAAAATACAAGAATCATTCCGGTTTGTGACGACACAATTAATGCGTTCGCGCCGGCTTGTCTAATTGGTGCAATGCCAACTGAAACAGTAGCTGCATTTCGCTGCGAGGAACGAAGCTACTGTCTCAGTTGACCTTGAATATGGTAAATGTGTGGATGCGATCGGCGCGTAGCTGTTGCTTTAATGTGGCAATAATATGGCAAAAATCTTACTGTGCCGTTTTGCTAAAATATGCGTCTACCGTCTCGGGGGTCTCTGTACGCTACTTGGCAGGAATGAAGGAAATTGCAATATAAAAAGAACGGTAAAAAAACAGAAAGCACTAAAATCCCATTAGGTAATACGTGCATATTTATTTTGATGGCCGATGAGTAATAATCCTCCTACTTAAAACTGCGGTTGTTATAAAACTGTGGCAAAACTGTGACATTTTGCCAGTTGGAAGCAGTGTGTCAACATTAGAAGAGTGCAACCTGGAAAAAGGTTTTGGTATCGTGTGGGTTTGACAAAAAAATTTGTCTTTCATGGGGGAAAAAAATATTGTATTTGGCGCGCTTACTCAATTTACAGTAATTAGAATCAAGTAACGTCCTGATGTCCAAACCTCAAGCGTTATAAGCTCACGATGGACATCTTGACCGTTATTGACAACTCCAGAGAGAGTTGAAATTCTAATAAATTCTAAGAGCGAGCTATTCAAGGTTATTAAATGCATCTTCTTTGCAGAAAGTGTAGTTCGTTGGGTTCTTCTGCTATTTTGCCTGCAATTCTATTTTCCCGATAATAAACAGCTTGCACAAATTCCTGTATTCCTGCGTGTACCAATATATGGCCCCCGTGGTCGTCTAGTACGATTCATGGTTTTGGTGGGCAATGTCGAAACCCCCATACAACCGGTGGCGTTTCATTTTTTCCCCCTTATTCTACGGTTGCAACTTTTAGCAGGAAACAATGCTCAATCCCTAAATTTGTAGCATCACTACAACGCAGTAAAGCTGTCCAATCACCGTCAGCTTAGCTGCAAGTGTAAAAGTCGGTTTGCTCCATTTAAGTCGAAAGAACGGAAACGCCGTAATTTTAATAGCATCATCGATAAATGTTAACAGCAGTGGTATACCTTCTGTTATTTAACAGTAAAAAATGGGAACGGTTGCATCTTTACTCGACGAGGTAAACTTTAAAAACTATTCCAGAATTTACCGAACGTTTAAAGTTGTTACGAGTTCAACCGTTTAATGGCCGAATTACAGCACGACGTCATTTCGTCTCACGCGAATCGAACACGCACGCAAGACGCACATGCCCGAACTTTGCCTTAGTATAGTGGCTCTGGTCACGAATTAGTACGACGATGTATTACGAATTCCATAGCCCCTTGTTCAGAAAATCGTGTAAATTTACCACCACCCAGACCCATGTAACTTTAAGTGCAGAACAAGTTAGATCCCGAGCTGATTAGCGGTTTAAAAGAAATCGCTTGGACAGACAGATGCAAAATCTAGTAATGAACCTCCATTATTATACTGAGTGTTTCTATAAAAGAGTTGCACTAGGACTATCCAAGAGTACAGGGAATACAGTCATCAACATGGCCCAGTGGCCAGCCGGGGAGAAGGGGGGGGGGACGCAGCTCCTCCCCAAACTGGAGACTATGAGTAAAATGTCTAGACACAGCAAGAAAACTCGATTATATTTTCGAAACCAACATCGTCCATTAAATCATGTAAATTTATGTTGAGGTTAAGCTTTTTTAACAACTTCTGTAGTTTATGACAATGGTGGGATTTTTCTGCATTGAAGTTTGAATACTTAGAGGAATTTTACACCAACCTGATGTAAGCGTAAATTACACAGGATAAGGAAAAACATCTTTAAATAACGAAGTAATTTTTATTAAAAACAATAGAGCGACTGATTTAACAGATCGTATACCATAAGCTAAAGTTTCGCAGCAAATCAGCATAGTGTAGAGCAAGCTTTGAAAACGTCCACTAGATGTCGCCATGCGACGGCCGCTAGGGCATCTCAGCAGCAAGTCGTAAATGACGTCATGCACGAAGACCTTTTTTTCTTTACGTTGGTTTCGTTGTTTTTTTTGTTTTTGCTTTCGTCCACTGTTACACTTTCCGCAATATTAAAAAGGACGATAGCAAGATGAAAGTGGACGAAATAATAATAATAAAAAAGGGCGAAAGCATTTGTCTTATCTCGGTATTCGGTAAGGTACCCACTGCGCATGTTTTAAAGCTGAGTCACCATGCCTCAGGTACACAGTACGGATCGCTGAAGCTAAAGCTTAACTGGGAAATTTCCATCGATGTTTATTGCGCGTTCGCGTTCTACTACTATAATAACTAAACAGATTGAGAGTGGAAGGCGGGGAACGTGCGTGTGTTGGCAAGTGCGTCTGTAATCCCTGCTATTTGCATTCAAACACAATGCTAACTAAATCGATTGGGAGTTACGGGGAGGCCAGTGCAAACCCCAATTTGGTTACCTCTATTAGTTCGACGGTCACATTGACTAAACTAGAAAGCTAATATCGTCATTAACTGGGAAATGGAAATCGAACCCAGCTCTCTACTATTCATGATTATGCTTGAACCTAATTTGTTTTGTTGTTGACCGAATTAATATTTAGTACCAAATGTTGCAATTGAACCAAGCACCCGTCGTAGCACCCGAGGACTGCAGTTCCATTTCTTTTGAATTTAAGGGTAAAGATATTATTCCACCCGAGCGAAGCCGGCTGGTTTTTGTAGTATTATTAGAAACTAGTGGAAAGCCCAAACAAAGTTCGAGCAGAAGCGTGTGTTCTGGTCACAAATGCCCAAAAGTACTGGTCTCAATAACTAAGCAGCATTACAAAAAAATACTAAGTTAAGTCTCTTCCCCTACTAACTCACGTATCCTTCAAAATCCTCATTTAACATTATTGGCAACCCGTTGCCCCGCCCCCACCTCTCTCTCCGCCCTCCCGATCTCTCTGCCTATTCTGCCTCCATTAGGTTAGGCTAGTCCCTTCTACTCCTGTGTCACCTTCCGCACTGACCCTCTTTCCCCTATTCACTCTCTCTGTTCTCCGCTTTCTCCCCCTCTCCCCACATTGGGTGGCAAATCTTTAAGCCCTGAACAATATTTTCTGGAGCTAGCACAAAACTGCGGCCGAATTAATTATAATTATAACTAATTATAATTGATTAATTACTTAAATATTTAAATAATAGGTTTTAAATAATAATTTAATTTAATTTAATAATTACATTTAATAATAATTTTATTATTATTTGTTAGTTCAGAGGCCGAAAGGATTCGATGCAAGGCGACAGACTCAGTCTAGACACAACATCAGATGGAAATAGTTTATTTCCGGAGGCCCACCCTGCTGAAAATGAACTGCAGAAAAACTACAGAAAAAAAATGCAGTAAAAGTGCAGTAATTTGCCCACCTCAAAAACACTGCACTTCAAACTGCAGTTCAAAAACTATAGTTAGACTTCAGTTTTTTTCCAATAATTGCTTTTGGTATTGAAAATGTAAATTCCAAGTACCATTCAAACATTAATCTTAGAATAGGCTGTTTGGGAACAGATATGAATGTTTCGGTTCCACAAGTTTTATTCTTAACATACAAGGATACCAAGGACACTCTCACGTCATTTGCAATGATGCACGTTGTCATCCAGCCTTATATACCTAGCCAGTCACTAAGCGTTAATGTATATGGTTCCAAATTTTGTATATTATGGATATCCGCTATAGTTATGCAACTGTTGGCTTGACTTTAAACAGTCAATTGGCATTAATTGTTTTACACCATACTAACCCTTCTTGTACCATAAAACTTTGTTCATAATTTAAAAAGTGACACAACGTCACTTTCACTATTGGTAAACTGCAGTTATTTTGCAGTTTTGGAGTTATCTTGTTGAACTTCACAACCTGCAGTGTTACTGCCTTTATTTAACAGTTTTTTTTTAATTGCAGTTAATGTGCACTTTTCACCCATTTATTCAT
>JAHWFP010075270.1:11705-34792 GCA_023313725.1 Lithobius niger
CCGTTTCGCCAAAAAAAAAGCAGATTAACAGTTTTGCCCTCAGGGCCGTCCCGTTTCGCCATATCCCGTTTTGCCAAAACGAATTTGACAAAATTTTACGTATACGAAATTTAATACCTTATTTCTATTTAATGGGGCTTTAAAAGGCAAACATTTAACAGAGACAAGTAGTGGTAGAATAAGTCCAGTTGATTTATTTGCATTTTGAAAACTGGCCATAACAGACGGAAAAATGTGCGCTTTAAATATAATTGTTTGGGCGTCACTACGTCACTGCCAAGGTTCTGTTTTAAGAATAGTTAGTTATACACGTGATGGTTAACCTTTTCCAAACGGGAATTCTCATTTTGCAAAATTACGTTTCTCAGAATCAAAATATTCTTCAAAAATTTAACATTGCTAAGTTAAAGAAGTATGCCTAATTGTTTGTAATTTTTGATTAGTTGTGGTTTCTGATGTTATGTGTTTAGCCGCAGCGAGCGCGGTAGCGCGAGTGAGGCTCGTAATTTGAAACAAATTATTTTGCGAAATGGGATTCTCCAAAACGGGTGTTTGTCTATAAATGTCTGACCTTTATCATGTTATAAATGTTCGTGTTTAAATGTTTTAAATGTTTCGTGTGCCTAAAACTTCGTAAACTATATTTGGCGAAACGGGATTTGGCGAAACGGGACGTAACCGTCTGGGGTAGGGCTGTAAGCATCTCCGGCAGCCCCGGCAACTAGCGAATTTTTAAGAAATCGGGGTAATTATGTTGTTTAACCGAACCGCTCCAAATCACTCATTTTTTTTACTAACCGACGCAGATCTTCATCCTCTTCCCATTTAAAATATTAAAAAAAAAATGGCGGAAATGTGTTTTAAGTTGTGAATAAAGAATATTGAAATCACGTAAAACGACAGTAGCAGGAAAAACCTGAGTTCCATCGCAATGAAAGAAACGGAAATAATTTTTCTTCCTCGGCCGTTCTTTCCAAATTACATGCCTCGTCGCGCTGCCGCGCTCGCTGCGGCTAAACACATCACATCAGAAACCGCAACCGAATTCTTTTCCACCTAAACATAAGAAGCGCCAGCAACGCGAGGAAAGCAGCATAGTTTGGAACATTACTTTCCGTTTTCTGGAAGTCATCTTTTCCTGTTGCTCTGTATCCCGGAACATGGCCGCCGCTTCAACACGGCCGGGCCCCGACCGTTTTACGTGGTATAAAAACTTTTTTGGAGAACTAAAAACGTGTTTGGAGAACTAAAAAAAAAGCCCCCCCCCCAGTTTTTTTTACGTGAAATGAAAAGAAGATGAACTGGGCAATAAGTACCAAAACTGTGAGTGATTTTGCGTGGTTCGGTTAAACTCCATAATTACTGAAATCGGTTACTCTGAAACGTTTTCCTGAAACTTACAAAAAACTTACAAAAACTTACAAAAAAGCAAGAAGGGCCTCCTGTAGTGTGAGGGGGAGCGGGTGCCCTAGCATATTTTAAAGAAATTGGCATGAATTTGAATCGTTTTCGTACATTTTTGAGACACAATTTTGATATGAATTCATTTCAGTTAAATTTTTGGGGGGGAATAAGGGCCTCCTTGTAGTGAGGGCCTCCCCGGGAACCCCGGTTACTAGGCAACCAAATACGATGCTGATCGTCTCCTTCTCCTCCCCCGGCCAACTCCACATTCAGACATTTTGAAAATTACGTAGCTCTCTTTTGTTGTCTGGTGTTCACTAATACAATCTAGACCTTTGAATACAAGGTTTCTTACCCAATTATGTCCCCCTCCACCCCACCCCTCCCAACGTTTATGAGAGAGTCGCCTCAACTACCCCAATCCCCACCCTTCCATGCCCGCTTCTTCTGTGTCCTCCCCACCTCCCTCCCAAATTGCCGCACTCCAATAGAAACATGAAAAAAATGGAAGTTTTTGCAGTACAAACATGAGTCGTTTGTGAAGGATACGACTTGCATTTCGGATCTTCAGCCATTTTGGTCTAGTGCGATGTCTCCGCAGCGTACTTGGGATCAGCGTGTTTGGCCTTGGCGTTCCCGCAAGTTAATGACGTTTTAAAATTTACGTTCTGAAAATGCATCATTTTGTTGCTTTCGGTCTAAAAAAAAACGTGATGCAGTAACCATCTGTGGAATTTAATTTGCTTGAAAACACTACCCCTGCGCATATTCTAAAATCTACGACGTACTTCTCATCCAAACTTCCCTCTCCCCCCCCCCCCCCCCCCACCCAAACGTGAAGCGCGCACTACGCGTTACTTCCCCAACTTCTCGCATGGCATCCTGGGAATGTTACTCAGCCAGCAAGCAAGCCAGCCTGCCGCCTGGCCTATTCTTAAGATGAATAGGTAAGACACTCCCAAGAGGTGAGGAGGCATTACAATCAAAAAAGTGGATGACGTTATTGGCCTCGAGAGTGAAGCGAGTGAGGTTGAATACACGAATAGATTTGGATTCTGTTTTGGTTAGGCTGCAATTTCATGACAAGGAAACTCTGATGTATTGAATTTCATACCTCAAAACTTTTGAGATATTCAGGTTGTCTATTGGATGGCTAAGCGCATATTTAGTAGCGGCGGTAAGGGAGCCCACGATCTATAAGGCTAGTGGCCCCGAGTACTACATGAAAAAAGACACATCGTAAAAAAAAAAAACTATTACTGCCAATTGTACATGTTCTTGAAACGACATGATCATTTCTTTTACCATTTATACACCACTTTTAGCGCGTGGTGGCAGAGAGCATCTGGGTAACTCTTCCACCATGCGCGAAATGTGGTGTTTAAATTTTGAACGCACCCCCCCCCCTCTTTGTCAACAATCGTCATCAATTGCTCAACGCTCCCCGCCTCCCTTCCAGTATTACGTCATTTCTAACTTTACTCCTTCCCCCCCCCCCCTTTACCAAAAGGAGGTGTTTTCCCTGCTTTTACACAGTTTTTGTTAGGACTTTTTCTTTTTTTTACGCATGTCGACCCCGTAACTACGTCAGCGGTGCTTACGTCATCAACTGGACACCCCCTCCCCCCTCGTCAGCAATCGTCACCAGTAGACGAATCCTCCTCTCCCCTTCCTCATGACGTAATACTTGAACGTTCCCTAGTGCTCGGGGCCACTAGCCTTACAGCTCGAGGCTCCCTTATCGCCGCTGCTAAAAATCAGTTTACCCATGCAACGGAAAACTCGAAAATCTGTAAATATTTACATTTACATTCTTTGAATTTTATGCGCCATAGCTCATTGTCATGATATTGCAACCAAGTGAAAACAAAATTGCATACCTTATCGTGTCCCAAACAGATAAATACACACGGCGGCAAACAGAATCTGCATTGCATTTGTTTGCAGACCACTGATAAGATATCGTATAGATGAAACGGTTACGAAGCAGCATACTATATTCACCCAAAACCAAAACCATAAAAGTATAGCCACCAAGTTTCCAAGAAGGGTCGGCCTTTGAGGGTAGTGATATCATGCAAGCAGGGAAAGGCCGCCAAGGTTAATCCTATTAGCCAAGTTAATCGTACTGACTAATTAATAGTTCGAAAGTCAAATGAAAATTAGAAAATTGCTTCTCGTGGTAGCAATTTTTCATTAATCTACTCCTGGTTGCAATTTTTCATTTATCTCGAAAGTATCATTCGGTGCGATTAACTTGGCTAATGGGATTAACCTTGGTGGCCTTACCCTGGTTGAATGATATCACTACCTTCTAAATCCGACCGTTTTTTGGAAATTTGGTGTGTTCTCCTATACCGGTTTTGGTTTTGGATGGATATCACAACTTTAATAGGCCTGTGAACGTACGAAAGGTCACACCGTCTTATCCTCTTCTCTAGCTTTTTTCAGAAAAATTGTATGTCTATAAATTTTCCCATTGTAAATTTTCGCGTTTGCCATTGCCCAATTAGCCGTTATATTAGCTAAATTCACACGGTTTGGTTTATTGTTATGTCCATGCTTCACACGCTTACACATGCGGAACATTTTCTGTTGTGCTGCCCCATGTTTATTGATGCTCGGCGTCTTTGGTTGTCTCCGGTTTGCCCGCCGTTGCGATTATTGGATATTCTGGGTGTGTATCCTCATACTGTGAAGAAGAATTTTCGAGCTCTGCGTGCTGTGTATTCCTTCTGCTGTGATTCAGGGAGGTTGTAATTTTCGAATTTTGATGTTGTATTTTGGTCTTCTGTGAATTGTTTCGTTGGTATTTGGTGTGGTTTTAGGGGCAGATAATCTGTATGGTTAACGCTCCGCATTAAATCAAATCAAATCAAATCACACGCTTAAGTTTCTTCAATTCCATTTTTGTGCACACTGGCTAACAAACGTTGATTTTCGTTCAGCACATTCCCCTTCAGTTGGTCTTCCCGACGTTAATGTTAATCTGAGCAATGAAGCTGGATTTGCTCACTCAATCAACGTATCCCCCTTCAGTTGTTTTTTATACAACCCTGCACCGTCGTCTTACATTTCCCACAGTTTGCAAAGATTTTGGCCGCATTGGGGTTTATCCTACACATAATAAAATATGTTTTTAGTTGCTTACAGTTAACAGACACCCGTAACTTAAGGCTGTTACATGTGTCTACCTCTTTTCTTTTTTCGTTTGCTTTCTTAGTTCAATATTTTATCATGCAGAAATCCCTGAAGTTCACTCTTAATAAAATTAACTGAGCAAAAAACGGCTTCGCCGTTCAGAAAAGAAACATTAGAGCTCGTATCCCCATACTCACAGCCCTGAAGGTACACGAATAAAAACGGATTAGAGTTCACTCGAACGCAACGAACTATAATTTGAACTATAATTCGTGTCCATTTTGTGTATGCATTTTTATCTTTCAATTTTGTAGCGTTTTGCTGTTTATGGCGTCTATTTTGTGTGTGTTTGTGGGTTTACGATTTGCGAATTGGAGTTCAAATTATAGTTCGTTGCGTTCGAGTGAACTCTAATCCGTTTTTATTCGTGTACCTTCAGGGCTGTGAGTGGGGATACGAGCTCTAATGTTTTTTTTTCTAAACGGCAAAGCCGTTTTTTGCGCAGTTAATTTGTTGACTTTTTTCGCTTCCATTTTATATGTGTCCACTGTCCACCGATATTTGTTTTCGAAAAAACGGAACATTAGAAATGGATACTTATGTTTAGGTTCCGCTGAAGGTTCGTCACATGATTATTATTATTTTGATGGCAACACATTAGCGTATTTCTGGATTTAGCATGCGTCATCTCGATGAGTAGTTGATTCTGGATTGTGTAAGTATCGTGGCAACAATCGCGGAAACAATTCAACTGGCTTCCCGAAGCCCGTATTGAAAAACTAAATAAGTCACTCAGTCATGTCGGCCGCCCAATTTTGAGAGGCCTCAAAATTTCAGACTTCGCACCCTACGGTTTAAAACTTGAAGATTTAAGGAAAACTCAAGACCATTTAATTTTGGTTCTCCACAACGAGCTAGCTAACTCAAACAACGACAATGTTAGTTTCCCGGCACCCAACCATCGTTGCATCTTGTTCGAGTGAGCTATAATCCGATATTGTGCGCCTCGCCTATTGTTACCGTATTGTTACATGTTGCAGCATTGTAACATTTTGACATTGTTAGCCGTTCCGCCGCCTACGCCTCCTCCTCCTCCTGTCCAATTTTCTGAAATTCTCGTGTGCAAACGAACTCTAATAAGCAAATCATACCGCAAAGCATTAGTTTTTTGGTTATTAATACAAATCTCACATTGGCTCGTGTGTGTTCGTATTGTTATGCAACCATCACGTAACTTGCGTACCTTGACAACAACAAGCAAGATGGCGCGCCAAATTAAGTGTTTTTTTTTTGCTTGTAATGAAAGAAAGGGGTATATTGACTCAAGGACAACTTGACATGGGCTTCGTGACGGATGACAAGTATGATGAAGTATGGAGGATGGCTGCTGAAATAGGTTTGGACGAAGATGTCTTTAGATTATATGGGATTACTGGTGGGAAAATGGTTGGGGCTGACCAAGGCTTTACTGGGAGAATTGATAACAATCAGTGTGCTAACAATCAGTGTGCTAACAATCAGTGTGCTAACAATCAGGGTCCTAACAATGCCCAACTAGGTTCTGTAAACAATGGTGTGTACTCAAAGTTTCCGTCTTCGCTATCAGCAAAAGGAGCCGGTGTAGATAATCAGTGTGCAATCAATCAGAATTCTAACAATGCCCAACTGGGATCAGTGAACAATGGTGTATACTCTAAGTTTAAGTCAACGGATGGCGATTTGGGATATAATCACAATGCAACTGGTGTTGCGTTTGGACCAGAAGATGGGAACAAGAGGCCAGCAACCTATCTGGATGCTTTGTCTAGGCAGAGTGGTGTAGGGGTTGGCGCCACCACTCAAGAGGATTATGAACTGGGTCAGGATCAGCGTGCTGTCGCCTGGTTTAAAAAACTTTATCGGGGGAGCTTATCTAACTTTAAAATGGAAAGTTCATTAATCATAATTGACGAACAAGCCGGAAGGCCGTACTTCATTCAGCATCTCAGGGACGCCCTCGTTGAACTTATCGACTTGAAGAATGTGACAGGTATTTGCTGGCTTCGTGCAAACAACGTTTTCCAAGTTTCTTTTGCCAACTATGAATCTAAGCTTAAGGTTCTGAGGGCAAGGTCTCTCCTAGTTAATGGTTTCAAGTCCGCAGTACATGATCTCCACTCTCGGACTATCCGGATGAGAATTCACTGGCTGCCCATGGAAGTAAGTGCAAGTGACATTGCAAGTGCACTCCACAACTATGGATCAGTTGTAAGTATAAGCCAGGAGGCCCTTAACTTGGATGGCCTTCATCATTGTTGGTCTGGCATCTGGAATCCTGTTTTAGAGCTGAAAGAGTCGGTTATGCTAGATGATATCCCCGACATTATTGGTATGCGTGGTGTCCCGGCCTTACTGGCCGTGTCAGATAGGGCCCCTAGGTGCCTTAAATGCAAAACCCGTGGGCATGTGCGAAAATTCTGCCCGTGGGTTTATTGTGAGCAGTGCCATTCTTTGGTGAGGAAAGACGCCTGCTGTGTTCACCTGCGAACTCCTGATCCTGAACCACAGCCTGATCTAAAAGTAGTTGCTGCCGGCAAGGATGTGGTCACCGCCCATGATGTTGGTCCAAGAGTTGAAGTGCAAGATAGTGTGCGGGAGTATCTGCCTACTGTTATGTGCTCCCAGGTGTGTCTTTGGGTGAAGAAGGGACGGGCGGGGTGGTGCTTCAGCTGCGAAGGAGGAAGGCCTCCAAGAAGTCCAGTTTGGCAAGTTCTCCGCCTTCTTTGAAGTTACAGGCTATGGAGGACACTAACAACTTGCGGCGCTTGCACCTGATGTTGGCGTAAGTGAAATGGTGACCGACGGGCCAGACTGGTCTAGTGTGGTCCCTCCCATCATCCTTTCTGACTCACAAGCTGGGGTATCTCCTGTAGCTCCGCTGAACGCATGTAATGACTTGGTGGATGTGAGAGCAACTACTTCAGGTCTGGTGGAAGCTAGTGTGGCGTGTTTGCAGTCAGCTGAGGGTTTCCACTCTGTAGAAGGGGACCTGGAATGCATGGGATCGGTGTGTTGTGCACTAGTGGGCAATGTGTGCATGCAGTCTTTACAATCAGTACAGTTGTTGAATGTGAATCCTGACCAGTCTACCAAGACGGACCTATTAGACATAGGTTAGTTTTGGCATTGTTTCGGGTGCTGACCACTTTATAGACATCTTACTTTCACTTTGTGCTCATGGAACGTTAGGCGGGCAAGGAACAAATTAGAGGACATTGAGTGTTTGAGTCTGAAAGTGGACATTTTAGGCCTAGTCGAAACAAAGTTACCAGTGGGTGTTACACCATTACTGGCAGGTTGCAGCTGCCTTGCAGGTCCAGGAAATTCTGGAATTCGGCTTTTAATAAGGGAATGGGTTCCTTTCTCTCTCGTACCCGTCCCCATTTGCCCAGGTATAGATGCTTGTGTGTTTAGAGTGTGGTGGAAGACCTTTTTGGCTCACTGTTGGGTTCATTCATGTTACTGGTGTCATTTTGGAAAACGAGTCGGTGAGGTGGGTTGGTTCCCTTCCGGAGCCTTTGGTCTTGGGAAGTGATTTCAACGCTCATCACTGGCTTTGGGGCAGTCCTTGTTGTGACGCTCGGGGTAACCGTTTGCCAGTTCCCTGGATGTTTTAAACTTGGAAATTATTCAGAATGGGACGCCGACCTATGTCAGGCTTTATGGGGATGTTATACAGGAATCTGTGTTGGAGCGACCACTTTCCGGTGGCTCTGTCTCATTCCAGTGGGTTGATCTTCTCCCATCTCGAGGACATGCGTTCCTCCCGCCCAATTATTGTGTCGGGGGACTTTGCTCCATGGATTCAGCGCTGGGTTAGGCCAAGGGGACGAAGTACTGGGGTGCTCCCTCGGAAGTGCACTAACAATCATCCTGTTTGGTGGACCCCTGCTTGTTTGAAGGCTGTCAAGGAACGGCGCAAGGCTTGGCAGCGCTTTCGGCGTGTTCGTTCTGATTCGCGATGGTATGAATTTCTTGGGGTCTCTGTTGAAACGAGATTTGTCTTGCGGAAAGAAAAGGCCTTGTATGGTGCTAGGGTATGTGAGCAGGTTTCTCAGGGTGTTCCTCTTTCTCGTCTGTGGGCTTTGGTGCGCCCACAGGATCAACGGATAGCAATTTCGTGGGTTATTGGGCAGGCTGGAGGTGTGCTCCGTGGTTTGAGAATGGCTGGGGAGTTTAATAGGAACTTCTCGGCTGTGTACTGTTCAGCCAAGGGGCCTCCCCCTCCAGATCTGGCTGATGAGTATGGTCCTCAGCTAGATTTCCCCCTATGGTGGAACTTAGAGCGGCCTTGGACTCCTGCCGGACGAGTGGGGTTGCTGGCATTGACAATATATCGTAAGCCCAGCTAAAGGGACTTGGTGTAGAGGGGCGAGTAGAACTTTTGGCTTTCTTTCAAAGCCGTTTTGATGGTGGAGTAATTCCAGAGTCTTGGCTTTTTTCGGTGTTGTCCCCGGTCCTTGGCAGGGGTAAGTCCAAAACAAGTGTTGTAAGCTACAGGCCAATTGCACTGCTCTCTTGTGCCCGAAAACTTTATGAGAGGATTCTCGTCCGCAGGTTAACGTGGTAGGTGGAGTGCTCAGGGAAATTATTTGAGGCTCGGTTTGGTTTTAGGAAGAATAGGTGTGCTCAAGATGCTGTCTTGTTCTTTGAGTCGGGAATTCGGGAGGCTTGGGTAAATGGTAGTTTGGCTGTTGCCGTCTTCCTTGACATCAAGGCCGCTTATGATACGGTTGATGTGGCCTGGGTGGGTCACGCCATGAGCGGGCTTGGTGTTAGTGGCAAATTGAGGAGGGCTATTCTGGCTCTCCTTTGTAATCGCTAGTTCGCAACCAGGGTTAATGGCTATTGGTCTAGTGTGCTTCCACCGACAGAGAGCTCCCACAAGGGAGCTGTTTAAGTCCAGCGCTTTTTGCTGTTGCGATTAATGCCGTACTCATTGAGATGAATCTCTCGGTCAATGTGGTCGCTTATGCTGATAATGTGGCTGTGTGGATTGCGGGCAACGATTTACCATTACTCCTTAGGGTCCCTGAAGTTGATATTGAAAGGGGCTCGGCTGCACTTGCTGCCAGAGGACTTGTTCTCTCTGCAGCAAAGACAGAGTTGATGAGCTTCCATAGGGGCCCACGCTTGGATGGTGTTATTACTGTTGATGGTATGGCAGTCCATTTTAAGTCGAAGGTTCGATACTTGGGTTTTTGGTTGGATCCAGAACTAACGTGGGCGGCTGATGTCGCCTTTGTCAGGGTTGTGTCACGGCTGCAGCTTTAAAGTCCTTTGCCACAAATAAGTTAATAGCGAGACGTGCTATTGTCTCTACCTTTTTTAGGGCTTGTATTAGAGCCTGCGCTGATTTTCATCTCCCCATTCTTGCTTATTCCAAGTGGGCCTTGCGGGGGATTCAGGTGTCGTTAAACGACTGCTTACGTGCAGTCTCTGGCTGTCTGCCATCTACTCCTGTTTTGGCACTCCATGTTGAGACGGGGGAGTTACCAGTTGATTTGCGAGCTCAGGAACTTCTCTTGAGACTGTGCCCGAGAGCTGTTGCTAGAGGTCCTCAGGATCCTCTGGCACATTTCCTCTTGGACTACACTTCGTTGGATCAGGGTGCACGTGATCTGCTTGGGGCTTCTGGGCAGGGTGCTACCCTGCTCCTTGACAACGGGCTCCGAGCGTTCTCGACCCCTGTTATATCACGACCCCCCTGTCTGTGGGCCTGGTGTGGGATGGCTCTGAGCACTGTGTCTATGCAGGCTGAGAGTAATTTGCAGGACTCTGTTCAGTTGTACTGTGATGCTTCATTTCATCTCAATCGGTATGAAGGTGGTGTTGGGGTCACTGTTCCAGAATTCCATCTGGAGTTTAACTACTTTCTGTCTGGTCTCCCTTCGGTTTTCCTGGGAGATCTTGTGGCTGTTTCAGTGGCTCTTGATGTTAGTATTGACTTGGAGTTGCCACGGTTCTGCATCTTGTTGGACTCTGCTGCTGGCATCGGGTTTCTGAAACGAAGCTTTCATTCGTTAGAGGTGTCTCATCCTATTGTTTGGGAAATTGGATGGAAGCTTTACTGCGCTGTTCAGAGAGGTGTCTCTGTTTCTATTTTGTGGGTACCAGCGCATTCTGGCATTTTCGGGAACGAGCTGGCCGATGACCTTGCTAAGCAAGGTTTTACGTCCAGGCACAATGTTATACAGTTCCGAGTTGGTCCTAGGAACCTGCGCTCTGTGACCACTGCCATGTTTCGGAGAAGGTGGCAGACTAGATGGGAGACTGGTGAATCTGGACGTACTCTTTTCGAGATACATCCGAATGTTTCTGTGCCGGCTGCTTTGGGTCGGCTGTCGCGGAAGTATTCTGGTCTTATTTCTAGGCTGCGGACCGGGCATGTTCAACTGCGGGCACATCTTTATCGGCTTGGGTGGTGCACTTCACCCCAGTGTACCTGTGGTACAGGAAATGGGACAGACACTTTTTATTCTCCTGTCCCCTCTGGGTAGCTCAGCGTCGTCTGCCCCTGAGTAACACGAATGAGCCCATGGCTGAGGCCCTAAGTGTGCCACTACACTTGACGGGTAGTAGAGACTCTCTTCGAACGGTACTTGGATTTTGTCAGGCAACTGGCCGTTTCTCTTAGGGTTAGTTTTGTCTCCGTTCTTCCTTTAATGTCCGGCTATCCAGGCACCAGGTTGAGGCTGTTGGTCTGTAGTGATACCTGTTTCGTTGTTGTTGTTGCTGTATAGTTTTAGTAGTTAGAAGTTAAGTTTAGTATTGAGCTGATGACGTACTGGGTCGTATTGCTCACAATAAATAAATCAAATCAAACTGCACCGTAAATGACTGATTATATTGTCCTTTGTTAGCTTTTAGTTCGTCCAGGCCTGCACAATAAATCTATGGGCCACGGTTGATTGTCCAAGCCATTGTTGCTTAAAATCTTTGGTTGCAACGTGTAAAAGAAAATAAATTTAAATTCCTTGCTTGCTAATTTCAAAAACCTCCCATTCATTTGTGCTGACCCCTACAAGCCCTAAACTAACAAACGAAAAATGTTCAGCTCACCATGCATTCGTGTGTAAACTTTCAGCTGTGTAGGCCTTCCCTATTTTCCAATAAGTCATTGGGGTAAGTCTATGCAATAAGTCTATGGGGGGGGGGGACGTTACTAGCTAACTAATTAATTAACTAACTACTAGCTTGACAATTAATTGAAAACAGCGTTATTGATGCATCTTTGTCCCTATGAATGGAGTCTTTGCCATTAATCTTGAAATGCTTGTCATCCATACACATACACCACCTGTACATAACCACTTAGTGCCAGATAATAAATTTCTAAAAGGATATTTACCTGTAATTAAAGCACTTAAACTCGACTCTTTTGCCAGGCATATTGTAAAACCCACATAACGAATGCATTACACATTTGAAACACGTGACCCCGATTTGCATACACCATGCCTTGCGACGTGGCATCCCAACGGAGCAGGTGGGTCGTTGCTTTCCGGCTGCCATTTCTGCCTCCTTTGAGGGAAGAAATTGGTGGTTTTTATCTGTTTTAAATTAATGTTTTATGCTTTTAATGCAGGATGACTTAGTGGCTTTTGCCATGCTTTAATTTTATTGCTAACCTGATGACGAAAATTGAAAAATTTTCGAAACGTTGTTTGTATTTTTATGTAGCACTGCTTGGTTTGCCTTCACATAACCTATGAATGGAGGACACATCCTTTAACTTTTAGTTTTTCCGTTATCCCTTCTCCATCTCCTTATGTTATCCACAAAATTGAAAGATTTCGGCGGCATTGCGATTTATCCTCAAAATGGTAAAATATGCTTTTAGTTGTTTACAGTTAACAGACACATGTATGCTACTGAGGCCACCTCTTTATCATAAACAATCCATCCTGGACAGTGATGAATTTAGTACAGCAACAGAATTCAAACTTGAAATCTGTTGGAATACTTGAGTGAAGTTGATAAATGACGCCGGTAGTAGCTGCTTGCATTGGCGCAGGGATATGGTATAGTATGGCGGCTCAAATTTATGGCGAATTGTGGTTATGGGCTTACAAATTCAATATGAACGGACACTATTATAAGACGCATGACTTTCACACATATGACATGCCTCAATTACCAATGTTGGTACCATGGCACAGCCAATGCTGATTCGGAATCGTATTTTTCTTTTCTTTTTTTTTCAACTGTGGATTCCATAACAAATTTTAAAGGTCCATTTTTGGTTATATTTTAGTTTTTGCTAAATAATTCAAATGCTATATATTTGAGCTACTGACTTTTCGGTGGCATCAATGGATAGCTCTCGAGAAAATGGTTTAAATGATGTATTCAAACTTCAAAATAGGTCACAACTTGGCCGAGTTACGGATTTGGACGCGAATATAAGACAAAAGTAAGACAAATGTAAGAAAAAATAAGCACACTTTAAAACGCGCTTGCACGTCAAGCGGGTAACAATCAGATTTCTACAATCGGACGATCTACTGTTACTTGGTGGCGACACACTAGTGTGAGTCTAGACGGTCCCCAACAAACCTGTTTCGCCGAGTTGATCCGACCCAGTATCTAGACGCATGCTAGTGTGTCGCCGCCAAGTAACAGTAGATCATCCCATTGTAGACATCCGATTGTTAAAAAATTGATTGTTAATGCTAAAAAAGCGGCTCACTAAGTTCCCCCGACGTTAAACAGCATTGGGATGGATTGATACTTGGGTGGGTGACCGCCTGGGAATCTGGCTGTTGCAGACATAGGGCCTTAGGGCTTCGGGCAGATGACCAGGAGTGGTTAACGCTCGTTAAACCCTTTGGCGGCTCACTAGCAGACTTGTGTCTGTTAACCGTAAGCAACTGAAAGCATATTTTGGCATGTTGAGGATAAATTCCATTGCGATAGAAATGTTAATCGAACGGCTAATTGGCAATGGTAAATTTGAAAATTATCAATGTGTAAATGTATAGCTATCAAATTCCTCCAGAAAAAAAATGTACAGATGAAGATAAGACAGTGTAACCTATGGACGTTAAATGAAAACTTGAAGATTGCTACCGCTAATAGCAATCTTCTAGTTTTCAGTTAACTTTCGAACTATTAGTATGTGCGATTAACTTGGCTAATAGGATTTACCTTGGCGGCCTTTTCCTGGCGGAATAATATCACTACCTTCAAAGGCAGATCCTTTTTGGAAACTTGGTAGCTTTTTATACCAGTTTTTGGTTTTGGGTGGTAGGTAATAGTTCGAAAGTTGAATGAAAAATGTGAAAATTTCTTATACTGCGATCTATTCGGGTATTTCATTTATCATTTGAAGTTTTAGTCGATGGGATTAACTTTTCTGATCAATTTCTGTGTGGGTAGGGGATTGAAGAAGCCGTGACAGAATGTGATCAGCACCATCAGCACCATCTGAAAAGTAACAGACTAGATTATACCTTCTAGCAAGCGACCTGGTGGTGGATAAATGATGGCTGATAGTGGATCTCTAAAAGGAATCTCAACCTGCAATTTTAGAACGGTCAAACACGTGTCTTCCTCAGCAGCCATTCCATTTTCCATTGCAGGATTTCAACAACCAATTTCATCCCTCCATCATTTTCAAATTATTATTTTTTTGCCCTCCCTTCATCCTCGCTCAGACCGATTCAGACCTTTCCGCGGCGAGCGTTGAACCTGAATTGAGAACTGACGACACACCGCACCACTGCTATTAAACTAGGCATCACGTGGTTCTGTTGGCACTCAGAGAAACACCAATATACGCTTTTTTGGGTCCCTGCACAATTCGTACCTCCAAATTCCAACCGGTGTATTTTTTTTCTTTTTTTCCCCCGGTCAGATGGATGTTTGCTGTTGTTTTCGTCGTTATAAAAAAGACAAGTTTTGTACGCGTCAACGAACCTATGAACCGTGTGGTGAATTATATTACTACAAACAGTCCACATTCTCTACAATCAAGTGCTACAATCAAGTGCTACAATCAAGTGCTACAATCTAGCGTTAACCCATATCCGACCAAGTCAAAACTAAAATTGGACAATATTGTCTTGGACCGTCCTAAAAATTCTTATTTGTTAGCGTAAGGCTGCGTTTATAAATTTAAAGCCTGTGAGCAGAAACGCTTCGCACGGTGCGCGACGCTCGTACTACAGGAGCTGTGTATGCAAACAGACGGCTTCCTCTTCTGTGACACAAAGACGCCTCGCTGAAAAATGGCCCCTCAACGCCATGGCGTTTATGCATCACGCATGCGTAAGCGAGTTCACACGCGTAAGCGATCCATTCACCTCTCTTGTACAGCATCTTTATGGATCTAAACGGCTAAATTTAGTTCCACATGGGTGAAGGATACGGCAGTGGTAATTAGTCAGCTTTTTTGTTCATTCAGCCTTTTAACAAAAAAAGCCAATTTACGCACGAAAAAAAAAAACAAGCTACCAATTTATGCCCCGAAAATTATAAATATTGTGCATGAAATATGTATTTGTCAGTTTGACCAGAGGAGCCACATGAAAGTAATTGTCCATGATAATAATTACCGCAGGTTCCATCTCTCATTCATGGTCGCGACCCCATGTGGTCAAATTTGGAACGACCGATCGTAAGTTCTATTTTCTCAGATAACACATGTTAAAAATGCGCTATAGAACAGTGACACGACGTAGTATTATTGTATATAACTCTATGCTGGAGCCTTAATGGGTTAGCTGCAAGGGGCACTGCAGAGAGAAACAGAAGGGCGTCATACTGAAGCCGATGCTGTGAAGAGTGATTTCTTAGACCTAAAACGCGCGATTTTTGTTGTTGGAGAAAACAACGTTATTTTAAGCCTAAGAAATCCGCTCTTCCGTTGTTTTTCCCTCCATTTCTATGTAGTGCACCTTGTAGTTATGCCCGCCAAAACCCATACTGGTGCCAATATGGCGGCAAATGTCACTGCTCTATAGGCTACAGGTTTTATTCGCTCCTGGTTTGGCACGGTCAGGGCACGTTGACGCAGCGACTCGCCTTTGCATTCTCGCAGCTAGAACTCAATCGCGAATGGCAAAGGTGACATTGCCATGGTAACAACGCTAAATGGATTAGCTATATCCGACATCGTTTGAGTAAATACTTGCAGTCTTATAATCCGTGCCAATAATATAAAGAATTCCTCATGACGAAACAATTTTCCCAAACACATCTGAACTCACGTTATTTGCCGTTTTCGTTGCGAGGCGGCAGACATAAACCCGCCGCCATACTAGCTGCGATAATGCAAAAGCGAGTGGTTGCGAAAACGTGCCCTTAGAAGACTCAAATCCCTTCTCACTAGGCCAAATCAGGAGCGAGTGTATTACAAACAAAAACGTCAAGTGTGCCGTAAAAAAAAGGGGGTTATATGATTGAAGTTTCATTTTACTTGTTAAAATGTACACGGATAAAAATTAGTGATTTTTAATTGAAATAATCAAATGTACAATTCAGAAAATTGGATCTGTTTAAGTGCTGTTGTGCTTTACGTTTTAAATATATGATTCATAAAGCACAACAGCACTTAAACAGATGCAATTTTCTGAATTGTACATTTGATTATTTCAATTCAAAATCACCAATTTTTATCCGTGTACATTTTAACAAGTAAAACGAAACTTCAATCATAAAGTTACGGCACACTTGACGTTTTTGTTTGTAATCCGTGTCCTTTTTTTACGGCTATGGTGTCGCGCTATAAAGGTTTATGCATGCAGTCGATTGTTGAATGCAAGAAGAATGGATCTGGAGTTTGCTGAATGGCATTGTTCTCTAAATACAATGGTTAAAACAATGTAAAACAATCAAAGTGATCGTTTAGGGTACCGTAACTCCGGAATGGATCGACCAATTGAAAAAGTGGTCCCTGTAAGGTTGAAGCCCTGGAAAATTTCTGGCTCAGATCATGTTTCAAATTTTAGGTAGGTGCAGTAGTTTTTTTCTGAAACCGTGTCAGCCAAGAAGAACAAGAACCAGAACAAGAAGAAGAAGAAGTGAACAGTTTCCAAATTAACGTGTGGCTCCCTACGTTTACTCTTGCACGGAATTGCATAAAAGTTCGTGTAAAGTTTGGAAAAGTTGCTACCTACTATCTGGCCAAGTTTGATAGAAATATATTGAATAGAAACGGAGAAATTAATAGTTTTAGTTTTGCTGGAGAGAGGACTTCAATCATATATATATATACACTTCGGGAGTGTATGTTGTAACTATGGCTTACAATCCATCTCCATTTTTCCATATTTTCCATATTCCACATCTCGTCACAAGGTCAATGCTTGAATTTTACCTCAGTGCTTGAATTTTATTTCCCAGCTTTGACTTTTTGGATGAGGGCCTTCTGGTCGACATTCTTTTTTTTCTTCTTCTGATTTTGAGAAGGACTTTGATAAGGTTGGCCATTTGAAACATTTGGCAAAGATGAAATGTACTGGTATTGAGCAATCCTACCACTGATTGGATTGTTCAATGGTTAAAAGATAGGGAGGATTGCCGTTGTTTTGGAGCAAGATCGTTCAATTTGGACTCCGATCACAAGTGGGTTGCCGCAAGGTTCCGTCTTGGACCCATGCCTTTTTCAATTTTTATAAGAGTTTCTGTGATGCTAACAATTTTGGGATTCAATCAAAATTTGCTGACGACATCAAAACAGAGGCCGTCCGCCACTCCATACAGGACTGCGTTCCGTTCCGGGATGTTATTGATCAAGCACTTAAATGAGCATTGCTAGGCAAATTCCATTAATACAAAGAAGCTTGTGTCGTTCCATGACGTTTTAATAACCCTCCAATATAATTTTATTTTGGGAATGAACCAATTCCTCCAGTTCTATATACCAGTGACCATAGAATAATTATAGACAATAACGTCGCTTTCGACGAGTATTCTGAGCCTATTGTTAAGAAAGCTGATGATAAATAAAAAGCCAAGAATTACACGAATCTCTCTATATATGTATATATGTATGTATATATGTATATGTGTATGTGTATGTGTGTGTGTGTGTGTGTATGTGTATGTATATATATATATGTATATATATATTGCTTATGAGCAGAATTAATGAGAATAGAATTTGTTTATTAAGGCCTTAACCTTTAGTCATGCGCCTCAGTCAGCAACAAATAACTGCTCAACGAATTACACAACACATTATTCAGCATGAACCAAACCAAAACCAAACCATACTAACTGAACAAAAAACGAGTTCGCCGTTCAGAAAAAAACATTAGAGCTCGTATCCCCACACTCACAGCTGTAAAGGTACAAGCATAAAAACGGATTAGAGTTCACTCGAACGCAACGAACTATAATTTTAACTCCAATTCTTCCAGGGAACAAGGACGGTTTTTACTCAGTGGTTATGTCAGAAGGTGAACGAAGTTTGTGTTTGAAATATTTAATGTTTGTTTGCATGTGTTTTATGTTTGCCTGCACTTAAGTGTTATGCAGTCTTTTTTTTTTAATTGTCTGTGTTTGTCGTTTTATATTTTAAGTGTGTTTCCTCAGAGTGGCTATATGTATTTTGTGTGGATTTATAATTTGTGAAACAAGCATACTCCTAATTAAGGCAGTTTTTTTTTGCCTGTGTTTGTGTATGTATTTTTCATCATTTGTAGGCGTTTTGCTGTTTACGGCGTCTGTTTTGTATGCGTTTTAGATTTTCGCTCTGTTTCATGTGCGTGTTGCATTTTGTGTGTGTATTTTATTTATGTGAAATATCCAACCGTTTTGTTTGTTTAATTAGTGATGTACATGAATGCGTGTGCATGGAGGCTGGCAAATCACATCTGATCCCTGGAATTGGAGTTCAAATTATAGTTCGTTGCGTTGGAGTGAACTCTAATCCGTTTTTATTCGTGTACCTTTACAGCTGTGAGTGTGGGGATACGAGCTCTAATGTTTTTTTTCTAAACGGCGAAGCCGTTTTTTGTTCAGTTAATTTGTTTGCTTTTTTCGCTTCCATTTTATTGTAATAGCTACGGTGTGGTCTATCACGTGTACGGTATGTCCACTGTACAGCCAATTTTGTTTGCGAAAAAACGGAAAATCAGAAATCTGAAAGTCTTAAGCATCTCGTGACTTAAAAAAAACAACAACTAGTTTGTGCTAGCACGATGAAGTATAATGTTGGGACTATATGCGTATAGGACTGTATATTTAATTTATGTACTTCAGATTAAATTTTGAAAGTTTAGTGTGGGAGTTTTTATTTCTTATTTTTATGTATAGGATTATATACTTAGGGAGTTTCATATTTTGACTATACAGGGTGATTATAAATGATTCATCTGGTTTTTTAAATTTTCAAAACATATTACGCAGGGAACAATGAATGATACATCAAAATAAAGTTTAAGTATCCAAATTTGAATCCCGAGGTTTGCGTGTGGCACCAGGTGTCAGCACAATCGGTAGCCATTTCCAAAATGGCGTGCATGAAGCAAAAAGCATTGCGTGTTCTAGAATATGAGAAGTGTTTCTCTGTTGTTATTGTACAGCTTAAAAACTTGGATACTTAACGCGAATGTTAACGTCAGTATTCAAACTTGGATACGTAACTTTTATTTTCAAGTATAATCACATAATTCAATATGATTTGAAAAAAAAGCAGTGTGTTAAAATCTGATGAATCAATTATTATCTCCTTGTACATTTCCATGAATTAAATTAATATAATGTATATACAGTATAATAACATTTGTCGCAATTGCAACAGGTCAGGCAAGGACCTTAGGAAAGATCACTGACAGCCAGCCTAAATTAAAAAAAGACAATTACATAAAGTGATAAAAGTATGGGCCGGGGAGGGGGGGGGCGTAAGGGAATAGGTATGGGGACACGAATGCCTTACCACCAGGGTTAGACCTGCCAGGTCCCCGATGGCATCGGCAAACGTGTTGGACAAGGGAGACGTAAAAATAAAAAAAAGGCCCAAATAAAAATAGAAAGGCAGATAAAAAAAATGGAGAGGTTAAAAACATCGTTGTGTAAATCAAAGTATGGTTATGGTATAATCTAAAACAATGCCTCCCTAAAATGGGAATTGTCACAACCATAAAATAAATAATTTAGTATTATTGCACGTAGGGCGCAGGAAAGAGCGTGTTAGAATTAGCCGCAGAGTGTAGGCCCAAGTAAAAAGTGGAATAAGGTCTTAGGGACTCAGTGGATAGTTCTCCGGGCGGCGAAGAAAGGGACGGAAATTTATAGCCTTAAGCCGCGTTTTGAAAGATGTGAGTGACGGGGCAGAAACTGTCTCATTATCGAGAGATTTCCAGACTGGCACAACTCGCAAAGCAAAAAAGGATTTCCTGGAGTCAAGTCGAAATTTGGGTACAACGAGCTTTAAATGGTTACCACGAGTCTGGGTCACCGAACTAAATTCAAAAAATGGTAATTCAAAAAAATGGTAAAATGGTAATGGTAATTGGATTAACTAGAATGGATTCATAATTGTTCCAGCTAAAACTACCCTTTCTCTTTTGCTGTGAATATATATATATACCGTAAATATATACATACCATCTTCTTCGTGGCCGGGTCCTCAATTGTAACAGGTCTCTAATTGTGTTTTCCCAATCATGAATTAGCAGTAGCCGGTTACTAGTTGTAGTCGGGTGAAAATGGCTTGATTTTTGAAAAATTCTTATTCATTAATGGTTACAGCCATGTTTAGGTTTATTAAAGAGCAATGGTAAAAGCCTTCTTGTGATATTATTTACCGTTTTTAAAGTCAGACAGATGTTCTACATGAATTGATACCGTAAATTTACTCTATCAGTTTTGTGGTCGCTGGTGTCTACATGTAGCCGGTCTGTAACTGTAGACTGGTCAAAATGGCTTCATTTTTAACCAGTAGCTCAGGCACAAATTTATATATTTGTATATTCTTGTATTGTATCGGCAGCCGTTGCTGGCATTTGAGCTGCCACCATCCTGTACTGATGCGCCGGACCTGGCGGACGCCACATGGATTGAAGACTAACGTCATCGGCCCCAGCTCGACGTCGGTATGGAGTGGTGGACGGTTCCTGGGCCCGTGGCGGATGTCCTTACAGAGGAGCTCCCAAGAAGTTCGAGTCTAGTCCAGACTCTATTATTACAGGCCAATGTGCGCATGCATGCCATGACGTGCATTGTAGTCATGGTGTCATGCTTTGTTTGCCATGTCATGCTTTGTTTGCCATGCATGGTTACCACTTGTTGTATTAATTCATTCCATTCTAATTCCTCCTAACTGTAACACCTAGGAGTGAAATCGTCACGATTTATGCGCCATTTTGTCGACCCAATATTTCGATCCTCATACCAAAATTATTCTGCAACATTATGTAAGTCCATCTCTTATTTACCACCAATACTTTCATGCTTTTGCCCTATCTTTAAATTCCCGCGAACAGCATGTGTAAAACCGCAAGGTTTATTTCGCGTGTAAGGCCGGGTTTACGCAACCACTCGCTTTTGCATTCTCGCAGCTAGAAGCTAGAAATCACCTCAAATTCCAACATGGCGGCAGTTTTATGTCTGCCGCCTCGCAACGGAAACAACAAATAACGTGAGTTCAGAAGCGTTTGGGAAAATTGTTTCGTCGTGAGGAATTCTTTATATTACTGGCACGGATTATAAGAGTGCAAGTATTTTCTCAAACGATGTCGGATTTAGCTAATCCATTTAGCGTTGTTACCATGGCAATGTCACCTCTGCCATCGCGATTGAGTTCTAGCTGCGAGAATGCAAAGTCAGGCGAGCGTAATATTGCAACCTCAACCGCAATAAACCCAATGGAACCAAGTAACCAGCGTCATGTTTACGGCAGTATGCTATGCCGTCTTCCTTTGGGAAACTTGACACTTATGGAAAACAAACGAAAATGTAAGAGACATAGAACAGAACGATCATATTATCACGGTTACTCTGATGAATCTTACGGGCTTTCCTTTGTGTTGCTCCGACCCCAATCTATTACAATAATGACCTTTTACAACTCTCAATGTAAAAAGAACAATTTAAATCCGTTGCCTATAACCGTTTTACACAATAAAAAGAAAGAATTTGCTATTTACCAGTTTTAGTCATATACCATCTCTTGCATGTAGCTTCTGTTAGCAAAGTGAATTTACCCAACTGCAATTTAACAAGACCATTAAAAAAAGAAGCGTTGGTTCTCAGGTCCTCCCGCACCGATTTTTTGGAGGGAAATAAAAAGAAACGACGCGGCAAAGACAGCTGTTACGCATCAAAAATGGTCTACAGTGAGAAATGAAAATATATGAAACTAGAGGAAGCCCGTGACACGCACGGGGCCGGTCATGAATTAATTGTACAGACCCACTCCCCCCCCCTCTCCCGGCCCCACTCCCACTTCCAACTCCCTCACTCCCACTCCCCACTCCCAACCCCCTCACTCCCACCCCCAACTCCCCACTCGCACTCCCAACTCCCCACTCCCAACTTCCCAACTTCCCACTCCGACTCCCATTTTCGCACACGCTGGCTAAGAAACGCTTTCACGGATTAAAATTTCTTCAATCCAATTTTTGCGCACGCTGGCTGACAAAGGGTGATTTTTGTTGGCCTCAGTCACTGAATGTGGCTGAAATCACTGGATGCACCGTTTAAAGAATGTGAATGCTGAACCATCATCTTTGCATGAAACAATTTTTCCGTGGGAAGTCAATAAATAAGCTTTCGTAGAACAAAAGTGGAAACCTTTTGCACGGCTGCTTTGCCATTTTCCTTTTCTGGGAGAGGAAAGAAGTAAATCGCCGGCCTATGGCGGCCTAACAATGGCTCATTATTGTTTGTTTTCACTCATAGAGATTTGATTGTAAACGACTACTTTGCAAGATAGCAATGATCAGCCTCGTGCTCAGCAGTGATTGTTGTTGTCCACTTTGAAACAATTCAGCTCAGGAAAGCATTCACCTGCAAATTCAATAAGCCATTGCATCGTTTCCAGCTGCCAATTTCTCGAAATTAACAACGTAGCTTAGTTTTATTTAAAACTACACGCATTTAGCTGAAACATGGATTCTTTCAATTAACCCATCAACAATCATTGGTTTGGACGATAGTTTTCAATCTTTAGCACGTGCACCAGGAATTGTTAGGCACCGTAGCAAAGACATTACACGTGCACGAAAACAATGAGACGCGATTAAAGTGATTGTTGTCCTTCCGGTTTTCCTTTTAGCTTTCCTTTTAGCCTTCCTTTTAGCAGGCCACCAGGATTATTCTGTAGATTACCATTCTTGTCATTAAATAATTTCATGGTTACACGGTGAGAAAAATTACAAGGCAGTGTTCCGTATTTATTTTACTCAAAATAAAAATTATTCTTGAAAATGTAAGGAAAAATAGCACCGCAAAATTAAAAAAAAAAAAAACAGAAGATAATATTCCGCCCGCCCACACAGATTTCGTAAGAAAACGGCCCGAGAACCAACTTTTTTTTTTAAGTGCCTAAC
>JAHWFP010075271.1:0-21582 GCA_023313725.1 Lithobius niger
ATGTCAGTGGTCGACTACGTACATAAAGACGTTTTCTGGACATTAACCGGGCCTGCACCAACGATAAGATAGAGCTAAAATGTTGATGGAATTGAGCCAGAAACATAAAAAATATGGGGAAAATGAAAGAAGACGTAACGCGGGAAAAAACCGCGCGATGGATTTCTTAACGTCTGTGGTTGAGTCATCATGGCAACACTGTAGTTCTAAGACACCCTCTTTCTTTTTTCTTTTTTTAATTCTATTTATGAGGTCCTATCATCGAGTCGTTTACTGAAATGTTAGCCGGGGCTTTATTTTCGCTTCATTTACCGTGGCAGTGAAAGCTGCAAACTTCTTTTTTATTATAATCATAACGGTGCGATTGAAAGCTGGTAGCAAGACGAACTGTAAAGCTTGTCTTGTTAGACTCAGTCTTTGAAGCCTCCGACTGTGAAAAAAAGGTTGATGTAATCTGAGCAGACTACTGATCTAAATGCGTTAGGGACCAATCATTACTTATCGCTGGGGAAGGGGGGGGGGGGGGAGGAGGACCACGGGAGGGGTCATGAATTTTTCGGACCCTCTCCGGGGAAGGGGGTTATGCATTTTTTTAAGGTCCCGTCAATAGGGGGGGGGGGGGGGCTCACCAAAAACATTTTTGGACCTCAAAAAAAGACATTTTCAGCAGTCAAAATTTCTAAAAACGCTCTTGGTGTGAATGTTTACAAAGTTTGGAATCTATTAATATCTGCTGTTTATTTCAATACATTTTTCTAGAAAAGCGTTGCCTACTGGTTTGATGGCTTTTTGTGTTTTAGGTGCTGACTATACCACACGCCATGGCTGTTTGCTGTGACGTCCATATCATGTGACTGGGCTAGTCCAATCAAACGGCCAAACAGCCGTTGTTCTCGTTCGTCATTGGCTAACTCATGGTGACGTCACGGCAAACAGCCATTTGTGCGCATGGTTTATGTTACGGATGTGGCATATAAGCAAACAGTGTGCATTCATCATACTTATTGTGTGAAACTCGACAAAAAATCGGGTGTTAGGAACATCGGTGTTTTATAGAACATTTTTACCCAAAAATGTCTTTTCGTTGAAAACGAGGCATTTTTTTTCCTTACAACTAGTGGTAACTGGTCGGTGCGGAATGCTACTTACTTAATTAATCATAAGCAGTTTCAATAGGCATACGAAAAGTTTTTCAGTGACCTGAAGCTACTACAAAAGCATTTATACCAATATTCATGCGTTTTTTTTCCTACTCGAAAAGATTTACCGCTGTACGGAAACGAACCTGAAGGGATTCGCAGTTTAGATTCCGTCAAATAGCGCTTGCTGTTATTCCTACCTCCAACAGGTTCTTTTAAGCAACATTGAGAAAAAGAAACTCACTGTAGTATATTGAACTGGTCACATTACTACATTACACAGGACGAAACCGATATTGAGTCAGTCAGTGAGTCAGCCGATATTGAGTCAGTCAGTCAGGCAGGAACTCGGCCGAATATTGACCAGTGTGAAGGACCGGGATCCTCTACTGGGAACGGTGACAGTACCGGAATGGGAAGCAATGGTGAGGGGGGGGGGGGAGGGGGGGAGTTGAAGAAAGGAAATGATTCGGTTTTAGAAAAAGGTATGGGAAAAGGGCGGAATCCAGAGCGGAAGGTGGGAAGAGGGAGACTTCAGTGCAAGGAGATGCGGGGAATTAAAGTAGAGGAAATTTTCTTGAAGGACTGATTTAGTAAATTTAACACATTTATACTTGGAGGGGGGAGGGAGGGAGAGTTCCTGGAGTTCCCATCCTCCAGGAAACTTTTTAGGTATTCTAATCCCCAGTCTTCCTCAATTTTAGGTAGGAACTGTATATGTTGGACTTTTGTGTTTCCCATCACCACAAAGTCTTTATTCCATGTCAACCTTATAAACCTACTTTTCGTTGGATTGTTGACACGACAATCATTATAACGGAGCCACATGTCATCAAAGTTCTTCCAGTAGAACGGTCAGATAAACGTCTAAAGTTACAGAGGAGGATGGAAGTTTTGTTTAGGAGGTGCTTAACGGGGTTGGGGAGGGGGAGGGTGGTGCTATACCCGAATTTCCATACCAAAGAAGTGAAAAAAAATAGGAAATTATCAGTTTAACTTTTGCCAGCCCAATTTGCGTTGAGTTTATGATCATAATGCATTTTTATCCGACGTTAAGAATTATTTTGTTATTGTTAAACAAAAAAAAAAACAAAAAAAACAGTCGCACAGTCTACACTGAGCTTTTTCTTGCTATTTTGTAAATTAAATTACGCCATGCGAAATTCAAATTTAAATAAAAAATAGCCTGCCCCATTTTTTTTAAAACTAAAATTAACATTTCGTCCACCGTATTGACAGTTTGTCTCTCTGTAGCCACAATAACTTTTAAATGCCTTATCGTAGTCAATCTTTATATGATTATCCGATTCATATTAACCTATTCAAACTTCCCACATCGGTTCCAAAAGTTTCTTGATAAAATTTACGCAAAACCAAACACTGTAATTAATCCTATTTTTTTATTTATTTTTTTATTCTTCAATAAGCGACACGCAAAAACACTTGAACACGACCAATGTTTCGTGTAGTGCCGATTACCTTCGTCTGACTGGGCCTCACGAACTGTGCTACAGTTTGTTCCAAATTATGTTTGCAGGAAACGAACTGTTCCACGCCACGTTTCCTTGAACTACGAGTGCAAAAAACAAGAAAATATCACACTTGTAGACTCTACACAGTTATAACAATTATAGTGTCCGTGGCCTATCTTGAGTTCGCTGCAGAAGGAACACAGATAATCGATTGTACGTTTTCAGTAGCAGAGTGCCTTGCTGATATCCAAGATGGTTACAAAAACGATGCCGGCCGTCGATTAAAACCGCCTCCTCCAGGAAGACGTAGCCGCTCATAAAATACTTGCAGGACTAAAGATACGCCGCGCACACAATAGATTCTACGAGTGGGATATTTACGTGTTTTTGGCACTCGTTGTGGAAGGAAACGTGGCGTCATACGGTCAGTTTCCTGCAAACATAATGCGGAACAAACTATAAAAGGCCGCCTTTTAATACCAACCATGCGACTTAAAATTAACGCCGAAGTGTTGGGCTCGTTAAAAATAATTAACAATTAATTAAATTTTAAAAACTAAAACAGCGATTAGTTATAGCAGTGCACGAGTTCATTTTATGTTTACGTTATGTGAGGTGCTAAGGTAGTGGACGATAAGTTTCAAGTCAAGCTCGATTCCTATTCACTCCTTACTGTGTAGCTAGGGGACTACACACATAGCGTCACATATTAGGTATCGGCACCATGTTTCCACTCGAACCGATCCTATAGGTCTAGCATAAAAGAGTCAATTTGCAGGTTGCCTCCCAAATTCTAACTACCTCTATTCAGTCGATCTGGCCTGCTTTTATACCTCCAGAACAATGGGATCTAGCCTGAGGCATTACGTTGTGATTGGCCAACAGGTGCAGAGCGGTTCCAGCCGGTTCGGTAGAAGCCGTCCTGCATCTGACTACAGTGGCGCCCTCTCAATACCGTGGTTTAGGCGTTATTGAGAGGGTGCACCTGCAGCGCATGTAACTGCAGGGCGCGTCGCACAGTGCTTGCTGTGCATGCGTCCTGCTATACGTGTATAGCCCGTTACAGTTATTATTTAAGTAGCTTGGTTAGTATTTACGATTGCCCTTTTAACTCAGTACGTGTGTCTGATGAAGGTGTGGACAATACCCAGAACATCAACAGTGTCACAGTCTAAAAAAATTAATTTTCTTATCACAAAGTGCTTCTGGCTAAATTTCAACCTGTAGACCTGTGTAGCACGAACAGGGTCGGATTGAGTGGAGTCGAGCCCAGAATGTATTACAGGTGCCTCGGGACGCCTCGTGGGGAACCGGGAAGGGGGTCGGGGTAGACGCTGAGGCAGTGCCAAAACCAGAGTAGTTTAAAGAAATCTGCGTGAATTTGAAACGTTTTCCGACAACTTAAGGGATGCAATTTTCATACGAATTCATTAAAAATTAAACTTCCTTCGAAACACTTGACTTGCTGTAGTTGGTTGGTGGGGTGGGGGCCCCTGCAAGCTAGCGTATTTTACAAAAATCAGCGCTAATTTGAAATGTTTTCCTGCAACGTAGAGATGCAATTTATTTTCACACGAATTAATTTCAAAGTTTGCTTCCTTTTTTTTTTAAACAAGGACCTTCTGTAGTAGGGGGTCTTCCTGGGGGATCGGCCCAATCCGACGCTGGGCACGAACTACCAATGATTGGCGTAGCGAAGGCTGTGCAAAGATGCACAATGCACACCCTGCCCCATTTCACCTTGTTCTTTCTGTGATAGCGCAAACTTAATATGCACAACATGCCTTATCGACCACGCACACCTTATCCCGGGCACCTCCGTATCCCATTGCGAACTACTATTGCTGAAAGAAAATGTTCAAACATTGGATCTCGGCAGAACAAAAGCAATAGCACGATGGGAAAGATAAGAGAATTCTACATTAAGGCATCGAATACATCATGTTTTAATACAAGGTTCGTCTCCACGCAACAGACGGAGGGTCCGGCTCCGGCTTCCACCGTTTCGATTTTTACGATCGTGGACGGACAAAAGCAGAACGTGTCCATCCATCTTTCATGTCTTATTGTCATGAATAATTGTTGAAATTATAGAAGCGCACTGCTGCCCCTTTTCCTTTTTCGATATTCGCTGGACGGAGCGCTTTTGGGGCAGGATTATAATTTAAGATGTTGTACGATGTCGACATCATGGCTCCCGCTCTCTGTTTTTGAAATGCGACAGGACCCGTCTGGTCGGGGTTCTTGAGACTATATGCTGACGTTCGCTTTTTGGTTCATGAGGGTGTGCGTCAACGTTTGGATTTGGATCCGCCGACAATGTTGGCTGAAATTAATGCGTGGTTATTGCGTAGAATTCCATCTTCCTTTGTTCGAGCAAAAATTGTGTACGGTATATATTCCTGATTTTTCTAATTTTGTTTCTCACAAATTATGATATTAACATTTAATTTCTGCTATTTTTAGTGACGTGCCGTGCGAAGCAGGGTAAGTGAGCTTCTTCTCCTGTTCTGGTGTCCGTCTTTTTGTCTGTCTGTACGCACGATAACACCACCCGCTTTATTTCAGATTTCTAAAATGCATTCCATGCATTATTTGTAGGTTTAAGTTCGTAAATCAATATAACTAGACGACGAGTTTTGTAGATTTTTGACTCTCAATTTCAAAATTAAACAGTCATTCGCCTAACTATTACCAATTTAACGTTAACGTTTTAAAAAGCCAGCAAGTGCACATGTATACAGTAAAATGCGACGTTTCGGGATTTGTCATCCCGTTGTCAAGCAAAAATATATTTTATAGCATAAGCTACAAGTCAACGAGATACACTTAAATGGTTTCCCATTCTAAAGAAAAGCAAGCCAGAGCAGTAAAAGATAAAAAATAAAAAGTTAAAAAAGATAAAAGTGAAGCCCAGTCAGCGCAAAAGCTGAACTGGGAGGACCTCTCCCTAACGAAGCAGGGAAGAAGTCTCGCTTCTGGCTTTTTAAAACGTTAACTACTTTTAGTGCTTTTATTCTGTCAATAACTATTACCAGGCAAGTTAATTAGAAATTACTGCACAACTGTACAGGAAGTCAAAAGGAAGTCAAAACAGGAAATGTCCACGAATAAGGATTCCTGTAAGGGTTCAAATAAAAAACAGACGCAAACCTATTTACGATGCCTTTTGGATTGAAAGGTCAGACTGCCTCAGCGGAAATTATATCCACGACCTTTCAGACAAAAGAAAAATTGAAAATAAGCCAACAGCGAAAATCATACACTAGAAATATTGTCTATTTATTTCAGACTAAAGGTCGAAGTCTTATCATTCAGTCATACTGGTACAGCCAAAATAAAACGTCCAGAGGCAGCATTTAGCACACACACATATTTGCATATACACTCTCCAATCGGTACTGGAGGGACGCTTGTTTGCATGTCACACACCAAGTGAACAAAAAAGGAATACACATTAAAGCGTGAAATAAGGCTATAAACAAAACCAAATGGCTTGAAAAGTGATAAATAGATACAAATAGGGCAGTGACACGACGTAGTATTATTGTGTCTAACTCTATGGTGGAGCTAGTAACTGGGTTAGCTGCAAGGTGCACTGGTGGGAAAAATGAAGGTCGTCTTACTGAAGCCAATGCTATTAGACCGAATTTCTTAAGCCTATAACGCATGATTTTTGTTGTTGGAGAAAACAACGTTCTTTTAAGCCTATAAGAAATCCGCTCTCAAAACACTGTCTTGACTAGAAGTGCCGTTGTTTTCCCTTACATTTTAATCTAGTGCACCTTGTAGCTATGCCCACCAAATTATATCTCGTAGCCAAAATGACGTCACATGACGCTCCTCTATACAAACCTATTTACAGATTGGAAAATGTGTATGTATATGTGTGCTTGTTAAATGCTGCCTATATATGGACGTCTCCTTTTGGTCGTGTCAGTATGGCTGAGAGGTAGGACTTCAGCCTTTGGTATCAAAGGTCGAGGGTTCAATTCCCGCTCAGGCAGTCTTCACATTTTAAGTCCAAAAATTAGCACATTTTAAAGAAATCGGCGTGAATTCGAACTGTGTTCCTGCAACTTACAGATTCGGTTTTCATGCGAATTCATTAAAATTTTTACCCCACAATTTTTTTTTAAAGAAGTGCTTCCTGTAGCAGGAGCCTCTCCGCGTAAACTAACCCGAAACTGAAACCTTACTGCTGTACTAAAATGTACTGTTTTTTACAAACGTTTGCGTGTGGCTTATTACTACTAAGCTACTTAACTAAACAGCTGTAAAACGTTTAAAAAAAACGAACCATTATGTATTATGAATAGAAAGATGAATGGAAAATTGCCTTTCGCTTATACTAGTATCAATAATTCATTACTCGAAATTCTAAGCACAATCAAACAAAGTCATATATTATTTTATCGTTCTATTTTTTTTAAAGTTCTATAATAATATAATATTACAACCTCACCATAGGAGTGGTAGAAGGTCAGAAGGGTGGTGAGCAACTTACACTGGTCGTTGAAATTTTTAGTAAAAAGAATGACTACTTTGTCACAATTGGACGCTTAAGAAATTTAACAAGGTCTGGGTACATAAGGCGTCGTTTAAAAGAGTTTAGATTCGGGGAATCTACCATTTCCGCTGGAAGAGCGTTCCAGATGGGGAAAAGTCCAACCGGAAAAAAAATTACACCGACGGTCAAGTCGGGAAGCCGGGAATGATAATTTCCAGCCATGACCACGGGTGTTGATCCTTAGTGGGGCCAAATCGAAAAGAGGAAGATCGATACCAACTAAACCGTGAAGGATCTTATGAGGTCAAATTTCAGTCTACGAAATTCGAGTGTTTCGAAGTCAGACCTGCGTAGTCTTTCCTTATAGCAAAATTCTCTGAATCCTGGGAGAGCCTTTGTGAATCGCTTCTGCACGAGTTCAAGCGGTTTAATGTCACGAACTAAATAAGGGCACCAGACTGGGGTGGCAAACTCCAACAGGGGTCGAACAAATACCTTATAAGCCCAAATCTTTGTAGAAATGTTTCCTGATTTAAAGCATCTATTACCGATTGCCGATTGTGAAAAGGCTGTAGCGCAGATCTTGCTACAATGTGGTGATCTAATTCGATCTACACTGTACCATTAACTGAAGTAATAAAACATTAAAAAAATCTCTTCTTCTTTTAATGACCAGTGCTTTTGGTGCAGTTGCCATGATTTTAATTTTCTTTACGTAGTGAAAAGTCAAATGAACGAAGAATTTAATATATTAACGTTTAAGTAAACTATAATGTATACATAAAATTACTTTAAGAATAACTTTAAAATACCCGTTGAGAAAAGTGTGTGAAATAATAACAGCTTGTTAAAAGTTCCAAATTCGAAAAACTCTTGTGGTAAATGTGGCTTATCATACCAAGTTCCATTTCAATTGCACAAGCTTCCGAGGCAAGGGCGCCCGCAGAACGGCATGTAGGGTGGAGCTTGAAACCACAGAAAAGACAAAATGGTACCGTTTACACGATACGAAATCAAAGACGCGAAATCACGTGATAGATGCACTGGGGAGAAATTTTAACATTTTTTGGTCGCAGCACTTTTTCCAACACTGTTTTTTTCTGCGTAAAAAGGGCAACCAGCCCAAATAGCCGTAATGTAAGGGCGCCCTTGTTCCCAGGAATCTAAGAAATTAGCAAAATGAATTTTGAATATGCAATGAATCCTAACTGCAGAAATATTACAGTTTTTAATCTTTATTTTTCGTTTTTCATGAATTCTTTTATCAATGACTTGTTTTCTGAAAAATGTAAAATTTTAAATGTAGTAAACTATTTGTGTAATATGTACTGTACGAATAAGTTTAGTATGAACTCAGTAGTCCTTCAATTCTCTTCGTTTATCTCTTCGTTTATCTCAATCGCCACACATCTTATTGAGTCCTGCGAGTGTTTTATGAGCGACTACGTCTTCCTGGAGGGGACGGCTTTAATCGACGGCCGCCATTGTTTTTGTAACCATCTTGGATATCAACAAGGCACTCTCCTACTGAAAACGTACAATCGATTACCTGTGTTCGTTCTGCGGCGAACTCAAGATAGGCCGCGGACACTATAATCGATGTAGGCTAGTTGCAGCTTCGCGCCAGCGCCATGCTTTAACAATGTTTTAACAATGCTAAAAACAGCAATATATTTTCCCTAAGGAAGATCAAGAAAAACAATTGCAATGTTGTAACAATAAATGCGGCAAACAACAAGGTCTTTCCAAACATGCACGTAGACCGAAACCGTGGACAAAACCAGTCAATTCACGACGCCGCCGCACTAAAATGAAGTAACGTGGACCAGTGTAACATAACAAAGCAAGTTGTTGAAGCGCCGTGTAAATGTAGGTCATATAGAAATATCTTCTCCATGTGGCATTGCACTTGTTCATGAAGTAACATAATCGGGCTTGAGTGAAAAGGAAAAAAATAAATCTGTATGCCGGAGGAAACAATGCTGCATCGATTACTAGACTGCTATCCATGGAAATGTCACAGAAACGGTACCAGAAAATACAAGGATTCAATTAAAAAATGAAAGAAGTAGGGAGGAGCGATCGGGGGGGAGGGGGAATATAGGTTGCGGAAGAGGCCAACTGCAGATTCAGGCCTACTACAGGGCTTTAAAAGACAAAAAATGCGCAGTCGGATTCCGTGCCAAATTAAAAAAAAACTGGCGACAAGACGTGAAAGACGCTGGCAGCTCCCGGGTTACGGAAATGAATGAAGGATGGTGAAATGAATCAGAGGATGCGTGGATTGAGTGAGCGAAGCCACCTTAGCGCAATTACCCATCTTCAAGAACCTGCATTACTTAATTACACGTTTCACTATTATGGGGCAGCTGTACTCCTAGATTAGCCCGGCTTCATATACGGGCCTTACAACTATAGTTACTAAGAATTAACCAACAACGACGATGTCAAAATAGGGGTCCCTGGTCCTCATGATTTGTCTCCAGACAACAAAACTATCGGCAATAGTGAGATTTCTTTTCTCTGATTGATTGATTGATAGTTTATTGAGCTTTCAAGGCCTACAACCTATGCGCTCACTCTAAACTTAACCTAACTTAACCTATACCCTTTCTCTGTCGGACCAACTTTTACAATGCAACTGGTGGTAGGTCCTACAGGGTGGTCCACAAAAAACTGACGACGCACAATTTTAAGTCTAACTTTTCTAGTTAGCACACCTCAGAACCAGAAGAGGACAGAAATCTTCCCGTTTCCATTAGATTTGATTTGTCTTCTCCTGGTTCTGAGTGGTGTTAACTAGAAAAGTTGGACTTAGAAAATTGTGGGTCATCAGTTTTTTGTGGACCACCCTGTATTTGTTATTATGGTGAGAATTTGTTGTAGTTTTAGTCTTCTGTAAACGGCTGAGAAGACTGTAGCAACGACTTTATCCGTCCGTCAGTCGCGGCCTTTTTCAGTGATACTTTAAAAAAGTGGACTTTAAAAAACGCGGCAAATTAAAATATCGTTGATTCCTTGTAACCAATCGGCTTCAGCTCAATGAAATCGAAGCGTTTGATCGTTCCATTTAACTACTACAGGAAGACACGCAACAGTAAAAAAAAAAAAAAAAAAAGGATTTCGTTAATTTAATTGTGTGAATTTAAACCAGTCTCGACACCATGTTGCATGGATGAATACACTCTTGTTCTCGGACCCTGCTCTCCGTTAGCTGCTACTTACGAAATCAAAAAGGTAAGTAAAAAAAATTAGGCCTAAAAGCTGAAAATTAGGACTAAAATCACATTGCCGGCAACGTGAAGTCTCGGCAACGTGTTGCATAAATAAACTGGCCTACTCTCGAACACAAATCTCCATTAACTCCTACTTACTAAATTAAAATGGCAGGTAAAACTTAGGCCTTAAAGTTGACACTTACAACGCTAAAATCTAAAAATAGGCCTAAAAGCTAACACGTTTTTAACCGGCAATTTTGACGGTTATACTGCTTTCAGATTACATAATAGAAATAGCTATTGCAGCGCCTGATAGAGGTGTTCGCCTCGACATTTTCGAAAGTGGCGGAAGTGTGCTGGTTGCGACTCGATAGGAGGCGTCCATGTTGCGGGTAGGAGGCAGCCATGCCGGAGGAAGTGACGTCCCAGGAGCCCATCTGTGTGCAAATCCACTAGTCACGTCTTCGCACGTCTTTGAGATAAAACGGAAACTCTATAAACGGAAACTAATAAAAAAAAACTGAATCTCCGTTAATTATAGTTTGATCTTTTACTAAAGTAAATGCTTTTTTTTCATCGGCTAACAACGTAAACAGAGAGCTTTTATTTTTTTAAACTCCGTTGTTTGTAAATCCACTAGTCACGTGCTTCCTTGCAGTAGGCCTACTCTGATTGGCTGTCCGGGCTACTTTGGCGGAAACGACTCCTATTACACAATACCACGGTGCGACACAGTATATTCTTCAAAAGCGTTCGAAAAACAGTACTACACCGAAAGTCGGCAACGAACCATCTTCTCTAGTCGCTCCATCTTTGCTTTTAACATATGATGCGCACTTATTAACCTATAGCCAAACTGACCTTTACCCTTTATCAGGTATTAGCGCCGTATCCTACACTGCGGCACAAAGTCGTACCCTCTCTACAAACAAACACGTCAATATAGAAAATTTACATTACTCCCGCGGACATACGATTCGCGTAAGTGTTTCACAAAATCCGCGGAACCGTCCGCGTGTCGGATTCGTTTGTTATCACGCTTGGGGGGCCTTGAAGGCGAGAAATATTTATGGTATCTTGGGACCAAACACGATTAAATTAGAAGTTTAGATCCTAAATAAAACACAGTCGTTTTGGCGCTCCGAGACAACCTCCGGGTCGCCGTATAATATTGGGTAAAGCAAGCGCATTTTTAATGATTTACGGTCCTTTTGCCAGGTATACACAGAAGCCAACTACCGCTGCTTGAAAGAAATAAAAAAAAAAAAGGAAGGGGGGAGCCGTTTTAAAGCAGGACATGCAGAATAAATTGCTGCGCCGACACTCACGTTTCCACATACGTACCATTCGTTTTGTGGTTATCTGATACAGGACGGTTGTTTTACGATTCACTGGACGCCCGCAACCCATCGTCGCCATGGAGTTTAAAGGGGGATTGCCACCAAACGACAAGCTGCATCATCTATAACCATTTGCCGCTCTCTAGTTCTGTCTAGCTCTTACTTTCAACAGGCGAACGAACACACGCGCAGGTATGTTTTTGTACAACAAACAAGCAACGCGCCTCCTTAATTATTGAGTGTAAAGTTGGTGCGCCCACGTGCACCAGGAAGCAATAGGTAAAGTTACGCCTAACGACATCACAGGCGCTTTTATCTACATGTCGACCGTTCTGAAACGCAGATTTTGAACCGCTAGATGGGCGCCATCTAGTGACAGTGATATCGTTAACCTTGACCGCTTGCTCCCTGGTGCACGTACACGCACCAACTTTACATTCAATATTAATGAGGCACGTGGCAATTTCTTTGCGCATTCCTTCGCTTGTTGAAACCAAGTGTTACATAGAACTAAATAATGGTAGACGGCGCTATATGCTGCAACCTGTCATTCGATGAATAGAACAGTGACACGACGTAGTATTATTGTATATAACTCTATGCTGGAGCCTTAATGGGTTAGCTGCAAGGGGCACTGCAGAGAGAAACAGAAGAGCGTCGTACTGAAGCCGATGCTGTGAAGAGCGATTTCTTAGACCTAAAACGTACGATTTTTGTTGTTGGAGAAAACAACGTTATTTTAAGCCTAAGAAATCCGCTCTTCCGTTGTTTTTCCCTCCATAAAATGTAGTGCACCTTGTAGTTATGCTCTCCAAAACCCATACTGGTGCCAATATGGCGGCAAATGTCACTGCTCTATAGGCACCGTTCAAACAGCTATAACGATGCACGATTTTGTGCTAAATTTTTTTGTCATGCGTGCAATACAGTTGTTTTGTTACTTTGTACGTGCTTAAAGAAACCATAGGTGCAAAGCAAGGTTAGGATTGCCAACTTGAAATTAAAATCTTGGTTCAGTTAAAGGTACCTATTCACCGAAATTGAGGCTGAGCATCTAGCGCCGTCTACCATTATTTAGTTCTATGTAGCACTTGATTTCAACAAGCGAAGGAAAGTCCAGAGAAATTTTTTTTTAACATAAACTAGCTACGTTAGGAGGCACGTAGCTAGTTTGTTGTGTTAAAAAAAATTGAAGGTTGCGTTGGTGCGTGCACGTGCACCAGGGAGCAAGCGTCAAGGTTAAAACGATATCACTGTCACTAGATGGCGCCCATCTAGCGGATCAAAATCTGGGTTTCGAAACGGTCGTTAGCTGGGAAAAAAGCGCCCGTGGTTTCGTTAGGCTTAACTGACCGAGTGATCCATGGCGCACGTGGACGCATCAACTTTACCGTCAAAAACTGAGGGCGCACGTGGCTTGTTTATTTCATAAAAGGACATTTATTTGTGTTTTCCTTCGCTTGTTGAAAGTAAGGGCTAGGCAGATCTAGATATCGGTAAATGGCTATAGACGCTGCAGCCTGTCATTTGGTCGCAATCCCTCTTAAATCACTGTAAACAAACGCCTGTAAATCATACAGGAGAAACGGAAATGCCAGTACCGGATTCGGTAAACCGGACTTACGGACTAATATTTCATTGTGTTGACGTGACCTGAATTCGAACGAACGAACTTTAAATCACAATTGAACGCCCTTGTCGCTTGAGCCATCTTTCGGTAGGGGTGTCTAACAGGGGTCAGACTAAACTTGGAAAACCTGGAGAGCTTGAAAATCTCAGAAAAATTGAAAATTTAGCCAAAATCTCTAGGAAAACAAGATATTTTTTTGAAAATCACGGAAAAGGCAGGGAAATATATAAAAAAAAATAATAACCTTGTGTCTGATCTGTAAGTTTCATTTAATTAGCAGTTCAGAAACAAAATCCTAGGCTAGTAGAAAATATTTTAATTGGGGCTTCAATATATTCAAGTATTTTAGATTTAAACTCAATAAACAAATCTTAGGCTAGTGCCAATATCTGTGATGAAAAAGTGTTTAGTCCCGTCTGAACTACTTGCCTCTAAACAGCTATATCCTGGGAAGTTGGATTATTTTCGTACAAATGCTAATAAAAACATTAGCTACTGCCTGTTTTCCTAACTAAACATCTCTGTCAACACCTGGAAATTGCCATTGGATGCCCCTGGAAAACCATGTAATGTCAGTGAAATTGAGAATTAAAACATTATCTGAACCCTGTCTAAGCTGTGATTCAAAGTTCGTTGGGTCGAATCCAGGTCACGTCCTCTCAACGTAGTCCATTGTAAAGGCTTACCGAAAAACAACTTAAAAATAAAGATTGTGGGGAAGAAGCGCACGAAGAAGGTAAGAAGGTAAGGTTATTTCTGGAAGCAATGTGCTACAATCAATACTGGCGCCACTGTTATTTTTCGTTTATTTCTCATAAATGAAACACCTTGACTTTCTCGCTCATCGAAAGCGTGCTAATCTTTCGTTATTGATTTACGATGACTTTCCAGTTCCAGATGAGTGTCCATTACTCAAGGAATCCAGCAATATTAAATTTAATATAAATAACAAAAAGGGCTTCCCCCCCCCGACCCCTTTGTTTTTCATTTTTCAGGAGGTACAGATGTATGACAAGATTTAGATTAGGGGTTTGCATAACATCTCTGTAACGTGTGGTGCAGTGGCAACCCGGACCGCTGCACTGTGACTGAGGTTGGCGCTAATGACAAAGCTGTCGACGCGCCATTAAGCCTCAATTCCCCCCCCCCCAGACCCCTTCCCTTTGTTCGTCGGAACTTTTCAAAATACAGGGGCTTGCCGTCCGTCACTCGCAGGTCACGTATACAAACTCTATACATATAATGAAAGAGGTGAAACCAGTCAGAAGCTTATCGTAGAACAATTGAGTGTTATTAAATTTTACGCTTACGCGCTATTATCATCAATGGAACTCGCGCTGCACTTCTTTATTGATAACTTGTCTCACGTTCGAAGTCGATATTTGTACTCGTAACGTTGTCCAGGGGCGAGTTGCTCGTCAAACACGAACGTCGAACATGACGCGATTTTGACGGAATCGTTGGCCACGTCGTGTACAAACATGGCAACGATTACGTAAAAATCGCGTAATGTTCAACGTTCGCGTTTGACGAGCAACTCAAACCGGAGCGGCCTGACAAGCGTTTTAACATCGAGGTAAAAACCCCGACCATTGCCGGAAGTTCACTTGAATAGCAAAAAACTGAAACCCTTCTCAGATCGATCTGGACAACCTAGTGGTACAAATAATGACTTAGAACGTGAGAAATGTTAACAATAAAGACGTTCAGCGCGAGTTCCAGTGATTATAATAGTGATTATAAGAAAAAAAAACAAGCATTTCATAAAGAAATACATAAACTGCTTATGCTAAATATCGCAACATTATTATTTTCATAGACGAAAGACAAAGCTCTCTATTGGGCTAAAGTTTACATTAGGCACATACTCGATATCATTACGATATTGATTCCTAATGGCCCCAACACTTCCCTAAATACAGAGACAGTTGAGTTAAATGTGTTAAAACGACTTAAACAGTAGATTTGTAGCGCCACAATCCGTACATCTATACGGTGTTTGTGTTCGCTCGCAGGGCCGGTAGGGCACTTTATATTTTTTTTTTCGTAAACAGTTCCGATAGGCGGGTTGTTATTGTCAGTTTCGTGTAGCGTTGTGTGGTTTTGTTGTTATTGTCAGTTAGGTTAGGGTAGATATAAGTTTAGGGTTTGGCATTTCATACTGAGGTAGTTAACTGGTTGGGGTTAGGCATTTCATACGGGGGCAGTTAATTGGTTAGGTTATGTTAATGATAATTTAACTAGTTTCCGCAATTTGGGATCAATTTGTAGTGCCTGCCGTGAAAATTAAAGGTATGTTTTTTTTTTCTCTTATTCAAATTTCGGGCCATGTGCGTAAAGGGAACATGGGAAGAAAACGGGCTCTCGTCCGATTAATTTTTTTTTAATGGACTAAAAATTACCTACTGTGTAATGTTTTCCTCTTCCAATTTGGGGGCAAACGCACCGTTTGGCCGTGGTGAAGGTCCAAAGTTAGCACCGCGCCGCGCTAGAAAGCTTGAAACTGGGCGAAAGTCCGGCAAGTGAAACGCCAAACCCCAACCAGTTCATTACCTCAAGTGAAATGCCGAAGCCGGTTCCTAACCTAACCAACAACAACAACAAAACCACATGAAACTGACAATAAAAACGCACATATTTAAACTGTTTACGGGAAAAAAATATCAGCTGGGAACATGGGAAGAAAACGGCCTTTCGTCCGTCAGCGTGGCTTTCATTAATTTCTGACGGCCAAACGAAGCCTTTGCCCCAAAAATGTTATGGCAAAATATTGTTCAGTGGATCATTTTACGTCATTCTAGCCCAACGAGAGATCAATCTTTGAGGAGCCCTTATTCTTCCCATAGGCCGCGTAAAGTAAACTTGTTCCGTTTACTGTTTATTTTACTATCGAAAGTGATCGTGGAATGAATTTATAATTCTGCCTTTATTCTGTTAGCTACGCACCTAGTATGCACTATCCCGTTGCCTCACACGTTTTGTCGAATTGATCTACAACAAACTGTTACACTAAATAATCGATTATACAATAATTACCTGATTAGCAGGAGCCACATAATTACCCGAATTGCCAATATGCATAGAATCTTAGGACAGCCTTCCCGGCAAACCGTAAAGTAGCCGCCATTTTTTTTTCAATGGTTCGTCAATAGCTCAACAACAGATAGCGTTTTCCGTGCATGTTGTCAAAACCTGAAATAAGCTGGGCCAGTTCCGGTTCAACTTTTTTTCATACAGAAACATAATTGGCAAATTTTTTTTAGTCAAGGACCTACAACCCTTCATACGCAAACGATTTAACCATAAACATTTCAATAACAACGTCTACAATTTGCTGGCACGTCTACTAATCGAAATCATGAAAAATTAACTAATATTCCAGTCAATTCTGGCCAGACGCTAAAGGTGATAGGCATGACCAGTTCAAATAAACGACTGGAGTGGGACGTGATGTCATTTAACAATAGCTCACGACGCAAGCCCCTTTTTATCCCCGACTGATTTCAAAAACTGCTTTATGCATTATATGCATAAGCAGTTAAAAATGGATGGTTCTACGATAAGGCTGCTGGCTGCTTTTCACCCCTTTCAATTAAATGTATGTATAGACTGTACCCACGCGACCACAAGCCACGCGACCACAAGCCACGCGACCACAAGCCTCGCAAGCCCCTGTGTGTTAAAAGTACTTTAGTGGTATAGAACCACTGTCATTTTCAAAACTAGTTGGCAAAATCCTAAGATAAGTTGGCAAAATGGAGTTCTCCCCTCCCCCCCCCCCAACCAAGTACCCTTTGCTACGGCTCTTGTCTAGTCTCGCTAGTGAGATCAATTTTTTCACGAATGTACGCTTTTAAGCTGTAGTTCCATTTTAGTTGAACTTGTTTTATTAGCGGAATGATTCGAAGTTAATGTAGCGTAACGAGAGATAAAAAAAATGTAATCCAAATTCCGTCTGTCTGTAGGACACCTTAAGAGCGACAAAAATACGAGTTAAATTCGCTCAGCAATTGTTTGAAACGTCTGGAAATAGCTGCTTTTTCGTGGGAACAACCCCGTTCCCCCACCACCTCCTTTCTTCCCCCATCGCTGGCTAACTTTAAAATGACAAAAATTAACTGTTCGGCTCATCATTAATGGAGACGATGTGTTCATTTCCGTGGCAGTATTAAATGGGTTAAGATTAAATGATTTTCCCAGTCGTCCCTAGAGTCAAGTAAATTATAAACGGGACCTCCTGCTATCGTCGTTTTGCTAACCACCACGCAGAAACGCAATGTTACGAAGTGCAAAAGTCTTAGTTTGGCGCCGGGCTGAGGATGAAAGTTGGGGGGGGGGGAGTGGGGGTGGGAGAAGGGGATTATTATCTGGTGCACAAGGCGATTTCCCGTGGGATGGGCCTCGAGGAAAACTGGACTCCAAACCACGCTCTCTTGAAGCTGTGTGGTTTGCGGCCAAGCGTTACAGCATGCCTTTGAGTACAACATCAAGGGAACCCCGGAGGAAAATGAATTACAAAAGGGGTTGTAACCGTGGCAACACAAGAACGTCAGATGTTGACAGGTAAATTCGTCTGCGTTTTTCGCACGTTCTAGGAATTAGTCGTTGTATATACGTCAAACTGTTGAACGGTCACTTGAAATATTTATTGCGAGCCAAGCGAGCTAGATCGCATATTCGACGCAATTTGGAGCGTAAACAGTTACACGTCCTACCACGCCGTGGCTGCAAGGATGGGGTTGCAATGGATTGTTGCTACGAAGTCGATTGATTGCTGCTGGCGGCGTTAACTTAACGGGCCTATATGATGGAACCAACGAATGGAATCCTTTTGGTCGATCGGTGTTCAATGGGGCTTTTAACTCGGGAGGTCATGACCGCAATCGTTTTCACATTTCCTTCAAGTACGTAAATAAAAAAAAATATTTTTTAAATGGTAGTTCTGATAAGAAGCCCGGAAGTATCAGAATAATAATAATAATAATGTTCTTTATTGTTCTGCAGTACAGTTACAGTTCGCATTGTACAATATGCACGAAATTCTAAATGAATTTGTGTGTCCATGGTTAATAAGTATTCAAGTAATAAAATAAATGTATATTTATATACATATATTAACAATAAAACAGAAAAATATTATATACAATTAATGTCATTTTATGTGCTTAGTGAATAGTATAATATGTTATCAATATTTTGATACTTTTTTAGTTCATAAGGAGCCAATTTTTTAGATCTTTTTTCACCTTGTATCTGTTTTAAATTTTTCTTAGTTCTTCTGGTAGCGTGTTAAATATGTGTGGGATTAAAAATGCCAAATTCCTCGTTCCGTAGGAGTTTTGCCATGCTGGTTCAATTGGCCACTTGTTATTTCGAACTGGTCTGGCAATAGGATATTTAAAATCATCATTAAAGTAATTTTGCGTTAAAATATTAAAAGCGAACATTTGTCTAAAAGTAAAGACATTTTGCTCCTTCTGTAGTGTTTTAGCATTTTTGCTTTGGTTTCCATCGTTGAATAACACTCCACCGTTGAATTATAATAATAATAATAATAATAATAATAATAATAATAATATTTTATTATTCCATTACAATACATATATGTACAATATACATTGTAATGCTCGAAGCTATTAATTAAATAATATATATAATAATATAATAATATATATATAAATATATAAAATATATAAATGTAAATAAATATAATTTTTTTTTTTTTTAATAATAATAATAATAATAATAATTTATTTCAAAATAGTTACAATCGTAACCCTCGAAACTGCATTGCTACAGTTTGTGTGAGTTTTAAAAAATAATAATCTAGTAGAAAACAATTTTAAATTACACTTCCAAACATACACCCCACATGAGTCGGTTACAACAATAATACACTTATACATTTTTAATAACACTTATACACTTATTTTTTATATTTCAAGTAACATTATGTACATTATTTGTTTATAATTTATCATCAAGGAAGAAGACAATAATATATATTATTGTATATTATAATAATATTATTATAATAATAATATATATAATAATAATAATAATAATAATAGTTTATTGTCACACACTGCACGAAATACTAATAAATGCAAAAAAAAGCGGTGTTAAAATATGTCAGTTTTCATAATATAACATTTTAAAAATAACAATAAAAACATTATATACATTATAACATTAAAAACACATTACAAATCATGTAAATATACAATTATTGTTTGAGTATATACTCTCTTATCCTGTATTTTATGTTATTTAGTGTCAGATTTCTCAGTTCTTTTGGCAGCCTGTTAAAATGTATGTTATTAAAAAATTCAATCCTCTTTTGCCATATGAATTTCTGTAATTTGGCATCAATTGTTGTTTTTACTTCTTTCCCTTTTATTGTGTTTTTTCATTCTGTCTTATAATAGTTTTGTGTAATTATCGTATAATCGAGAATATTTTTAACAGTCATGAGTTTGTTTTGTCTAAATACGTCTATCCTTTTTTTTTTAGTTTTGTTAAAGCTTGACAGAAGTACTTTTGCTGCTTTATTCACAATTTTTTGAAGCCCTTCCACTAATCCTTCCGATGTTGTTGTGTATATTGTGTTATTGTGTATATTGTTGTTGTGTATATTGTATTGTGTTTATTAAGTCTCTGATTTTGTATAGTGTCGGTACCATTTTTCTTATTTTAACAATAAGTCCTTCAATATGATTGTAGAACTTCCAATTTTTGTCAATTAATAATCCTAGGTACTTTATTTCATTTATACTTTCAAGATTTTTACATCTACAATTTAATTTTGTGCAGCCCATTATATGGTGTTTAATGTTTACGTGTTCTGTTTTCATATGTGATGTCGTTATTGGTAGACAGTCTTTATCAATGAGGACAAAACAATAAATATGGACATTTCAACGGGCACAAAGAAATTAGGTCAGGAGGCAAAAATAAAAATTTACTCTGACAATAAAAAAAATTTGTATAAAATCATGAAGAAAGAAAGTAAGGTTAAATACTTAGGATACTGCATTGACAATAAATGGAAGCATGAAGATCATGTAGACAACATTATTATAAAAATAAAAAAACTAATGCCTAAATTATATCAAATAAGAAAGGCAATAAACGATAGAAATAAAAAACTAATTTACACAGCGTGGATTGAAGCAAATTTGCTGTATGCCTGCGAAATCTACAGTAATGCAAGCAATTACATGTTGAATAAATTACAAAAATTACAGAATAAAGTACTAAAAGTATTGTTTCAAAATAATAACGTGAAGGAAATCAGAGATAGACATAAAATACTTAATGTAAAAAATCTGTGCAATTATACGATAACAATAAGAAATTTTTTTCCATTAACAAATTTACTTCAAAATCAAAAAGCGAAATCGAAACTTAGAAAAGACCATTTATTCCTACCTTTATGGTCTAATAAATACGGAAAAATGACGACTGTATATAATTCTGTGAAAAACTTCAATAAAATACCAAACACATTAAAAACAATTAAAGGATATAATGAACTTAAGCAAAAAATGAAAAACTACTGGATTAATTATATTGATGGGGATAAATAAATGAATTGAGGGGTTTTTGATTCAGAGTTAATTAGTTGAGAAGTTGTATAGGGTTTAAAAATAAAATTGAAAAATGGCTAAAATGATCGTTTCTGACATACAGTTTTGAATCGAACTGTATAAAGAGGACTATAAGGTACTAGAAAGGAGAAGTACCAAATTATGCAATATAGTTTATGGTTCTGATGGTTTTGTTTTTTAAATTGCTAAAAATGTATATTATTTTGTTGATGGATTGTATTGTAATGTTGCCACTAATAAGTGTTTGCTCACTTCGTGGCATCTTTCTTTCTTTAATAATAATAAAAAAAAAAAAAAAGTATGTTTTTGAGGCATTAATGTGTAAATCATTCTCATTAAAATATTTATTTGTCTGCTCAAAGTACTGCTGGAGATTCATTTTCATTGTGTCTAAGTTTATATTTATGGACAACATCATTACGTCATCTGCATATAGAGTAATGTAAGAATTCCATCTCAAGTCCTGTATGTCATTAATATAAATCAAGAAAAGCATTGGACCCAAGATGGAGCCTGCGGTACTTCAAAATCAACTTTTTTCCAATCAACTGTTTTATTATCAATTCTGACACAGCACTTTCTATTAGTTAAATAATTCATTAGGATGTTAATAATAATAATAATAATAATAATAATAATAATAATAATAATAATAATAATAAT
>JAHWFP010075275.1:18092-37339 GCA_023313725.1 Lithobius niger
ACAACAAGAGCCAATTTTAATTCCTTCCACTACCAACTTATTTACAGTCTCAATAAGCTTGTTTATAAATATGGAGAAAAGAGTGGGACTAAGAGGGCAGCCTTGTCTGACCCCCGAGTTAAGGTAGATTGGTGATGATAACACAGTCCTCACTTTCACCCTAGAGTAGGCTCCCGTATACAAATTGCTCAAAAGTTCCACCCATTTTCCTGGTATACCTGAGCTTCTAAATGCCGACCAGAACACTTCTAAATGCACACGATCAAAAGCCTTATGAAAGTCTACAAACAAAAAATAAACTTTTGCAAGACAATTGTTCATTAATAATAGTATCCAAAATAAACAAGTTATGTTGTGTCGAATACATTTTTCGAAAACCAGCTTGTTCATGAGGTAACAGATCATTTTCAGTCAGCCAAGTCATTAATCTAGTGTTTAACAGTGACATAAACAGCTTATACTGTGCATTCAACAGTGTGATCCCTCGGTAGTTCTGTACATTGTTTCTGTCGCCAGCTTTAAAAAGTGGCAAAATGTGTGATTCCTTCCAGCCTTCTGGAATCATTCCCGTTTCAAGAATATTGTTAAACAAAATAGTCCACTGTTTAATCCAGGTTTTAGGTGCAACTTTGAAAAGTTCATTAGTCAGTTCGTTTATTCATTTGATTCAAATTTAGCCTGCAAGTTTTTTGTTATTATTTTATTTTCTAGTGGCGACCTGCATGTTGGGGTTATGGGAGGGGGGGCTGGCGGTAGGGAACCCATGAAATTTTTGTGGGGGATTGGCCCAACCTGGTCCATCCCTGGCGCCATCACTCCTCAGAATGCACCCTAACCCATTATGACATCATCAAAGATGGCCTCGTTGTCACTTTCCGGCCAGGCATATGTTGTCCTTATTACTACTATTTGCATATATTTATAATACATCTGTGCAAATGCAACACTCGGTTTGCATTGAAGGTAAAGGCTGAAATCTGAAACTAATAAATAATAATTCAGAAGGTAAATGGTTGATGAGGCAGATAATCAGCATTAAATACTGAGCTCAAGTGAATACAAAATACACTGATTTAAAGATGGGTCAGCACTTGTATTTTAATTATCCAGTGATAAACTCGAGACATTGGTCAAGACAAAATAGAAGATTCAGCTGGGTAGTGATGATTTGGTACAAAATCTGGACCGGCGCAAATATTCAATCTTTTAAGCGCAGATGCGAGCATGTTGTTGAATGTTATTGGGAAAAAATAGATAAGAACATTGTGTGATTATCAAGGTAACTGAGCCTTAATTTATCTGATGTTACCGGTTGCCTTTTGTTTCATGATAGATGGTAAATCACACTGCAGAAACCCATGCTTTTCAATTTGGAAAGTGTGTTACCTACACCACAGGTAAGTGAAATTTAGTAAAATGGCCATGGGATGTATTGGAGATCTGGTACCATTACCACGATTGGCCTGCTAGCTATGGTATATAAGATACTACTATGCTCTGTCAGCATCTATGGGTTCTGAAGGATCCTGGACTATTGTGAACAATACCTCAATCCATGTCATGTTCTGCATTAAAAAGATGTTTGACAGCAGTAACAATGGCCGACTAGGCCGTGATCACCACTGGGTTCAAAGGCTTTGGGGGACAATTTTTTAAACAATTATTTTACAGTTTCCCTCAAACTTAATACAAAGCCAAGATCGTAGATACCACCTGAAACAATGAATTGGGTATCATCATTAGTATTCTCTAATGGGTGGAAACTTGACATCAGATGGCCATTTTGAAATTATGCTGTTATCGTCCGATTTCCTTCTAATTTAGTAACGTAGAAGAATTTGATACCAGTTGAAAAAAATCAATGGCCGTCGTCCCTATTGATCTTCATTTGCCGCCATCTAGAAATCAGATGACTATATTGAAATTACGTATATTATCGTCCGATTTCCTCTAAATTTAGATTGGAGGCTATACAGTATGACTCAGAAGTCCTCAACCAGGTAGGCCTATATTGTATAGGCCTATACAGTGTAGGCCTATGCGATTACGCCTGTACCACATACACCTATACCACATATGCCTATACCATATTAGGCCTAAGGAGTTCAAATCAGCAAACTATGAGCAAAATATGCACCTAATGGGAGTAAGAAATGTCTTCCACAATAGGCGTTCACTAGCAGTAACACCAGTACATTACTTTCCTCTGGGTGGACAATACTTTCCTCTGGGTGTAGTATAGGCCTATCGGGTTGAGGACTTCTGAGCCATACTGTATAGTTTGACTGATATTGTATAGTTTATACCAGTTGAAACAATGAATGTGCCATCGTCACTATTAATCTGTAATGACCTCGCACATAAAATCAGGCATCCAGTTCGAAAGTATGTCTACTATCATTCAACTTTTTCCAAATTTAGAACTTAGACGATATACTTAATACCAATTGAAACAATGAATGTAATATCATCACTAGTAATCTCTAATATCCTACATCTTGATATCAGGTGGCCAGTTTAAAATTATGCTTACCATGGTACAATTTCCTTCAATTTTAGAACTAGATGATATAGTAGATACCAGTTGAAAAAAATTGAATGTGCCATCACCGTTATTAATCTGTAATCGCAACCATCTTGAAAACGGGAGGCTATTTTGAAGTTATGGTTATTATCGTCCGATTTCCTTCAAATTTAAAACGTAGATGACATAGTAGATACCATATGATAAAAAGGATGTGTCATCGTGACGATTAATCTGTAATTGCTGCCATCTTGAAACCAGGTGGCCATTTTGAAACCAGGTGGCCATTTTGAAACCAGGTGGCCATTATCGTATGATATCCCTCAAATTTATGGTGGAGATGACATAGTTTATAGAAATTGAAATGATGAATATCCCATCGTTGCTATTAATCTGTAATTGCTGCCGTTTTGGACATTTTAACTTGTTTACCTGTTTATTACAATTTGCAATGTAATATGGCTTGATGAACTAAAACTGATCGTTAAATGTTAACAATAAGGGTCTAAAGTCAAACCTTGAAGAACACTGATATGTTTTGATAGTAAGGGTCTAGGTGTAATACTTTGTCAGCAAGAGGTCGGAAAGCAGTAGACCCCCTTATATCCAGTTTTTGATGAAAAACTTATGCGAACTTCGTATAAAGACCCATGTGATGATCCATTGGTAGTAAAACGTGCATTTCCTGCATTGCTTTAGGCTGAAAATTTTTTTCTTGGTTTGGTAACATGACAATGTATTCACAGCAGGGAGCATTATTGATTGTCAACAATTACCTTTTATTTACCAAACTCTCATAAAGTATTAAAAACTTCTAAGGCATCATAAGTCAAATGCCAAACTTAACACGAAATTATGCTCTTAAAGCTAAATAACGACATTCAAAAAACAAAAAAAAAATCTGCTACTACTGTATATACGCACATTCTTTCTGAATAGGCTACAATTATATTTACAAAGTTGAATTTACAAAATTGACCTACTAAATCATTAAGCTGACTAATGCGTAGTAAGGTCTAATACTTACCAACCTCTTACTGACTAAATTTTAAACCTACACCCTTGTTGCCAAAGCTTGTCCATGCTCCTTCTAGGTTTTGACTTTTACTCTTAACATTTAAAGATCTGTTTTCGTTTACTGATATTATTATATCTAACTGTATGTCATAAACAGGAATAAAACAGACAGTTGTGCTATGCCTTAGCTAAAGTTACCTATTTCTTTTCTTTTCACCATTACACAGTCATTTTGTATCACAGATTTACACAGTTGGTCAAGCAGCAATAGTGTAAATTACTTATTTATTGCTCTAGAATCAACTTATGGTTGGGAATGTAATAAATAGCTAAAGTTATAATTTCTTAATGCTCTTTGTTTCGATAATTTATTTGTTTTATACCACTGTAGTATTAAACTAACCATATCACGGAATTATTTCATGTATATATATCACGGAATTATAGTGAGTATTGTGGAATAAGAGAGGTTGCAAGCCAATAGCAACCATTCCCATTATAAATATTCCCATTAAAAATATTATTATGCCGTTTTACAAACGTGGAAAGGTTTTGTTAAAAGTTAAATAATATGTTAAACTCAGGTGTTTAAATTTGGTAGTATTGCTTTGGTAGCATTACAAAGTTAGCAAAGATACAACCTTAGCATCACTCGGCGTGTCGCCGCAGTCGCCGTGAGGAGGTTGTGTTGGCCCGTTTGCGGATTGGTCACACCCGACTTACTCACTGTTTCCTTTTTCGGGGGGTTGACCCTCCTGAATGTTCTTGGTGTCGACGGCCACTTACGGTCCGGCACTTACTTGTTGATTGTCGCCATCTTGATGGTGTTCGTCGTCGGTTCCATCTTCTGCATGACATTGCGCGTCAGTTGGGCGATAAGTCTGTCCTCCTGTCCGGTGTTTTTCAATTTTTGCAGGAGGTACAGATGTATGACAAGATTTAGATTAGGGGTTTGAATAACATCTCTGTAATGTGTGGTGCAGTGGCAACCCGGACCACTGCACTGTGACTGAGGTTGGCGCTAATGACCAAGTTGTCGACGCGCCATTAAGCCTCAATCCCCCCCCCCCCCTTAGCATCACGTAATTAGAGAAGTACACCAATCTGTGATTTGTTACTAACAAACCATAAGAAATTCACCCAAATTTAATTGCTGAACTTTTATGTGTGATGCAAAATACATGACGCCTCTCCTTGTTGTGTGCCATGACGTCATAATGAGTCAGCCATTCACTAAAGAGCAAAACAGCAGTTTGGCCATCTGATTGAACAAGCTGAGTAACATGATAGGCACATAACAAAGAGTCGTCATGTCGTTTAATGTTGCTTGCTTCAGTTTGTTATTGTCTTGGGTGTGAAATTTTCTCGCCAATTATGCCAGGTTCATAGCCAGTCGGGTGTTACGTGTCGGTCGGGATCCCCGCAACTGTTATCCCAGCAGTGAGGCGTGTAATGTTATAAAGCGTTGAATATCCGTTTATTAACCATCTAGTAACCATCCATTTAGGATGGCGACCTGCTTGCTTACCAAGACCACGTGATGTGTAGTCGTCTGAATCAGCGTTGTCTTTTCTACATGAATATGCACTAAAATAGTGCTTCTCACCCATTGATATCCACAGTGCTGTTGTGGATGCTTATCTCACGGTGATGGGTGCAGCTGAAAATAGGATTTAGTGCATTCACATGTCGTGATATAAACTTACTAAGAGATTGATTTTTTTGGTCTTTTATGTGTTATGCAGGTGCTATATCTAATGCCGCCACCTATTTTAGATTTATTTTTGCATCCGCCGTTGGGTTTAAGAACTGTCAGCTGGATGAAAAGGTAAACGTTTGTTTATTAGTTTTGTGCAACAGATAGTAACATTCTAATTCTGTAAATTTTTTCATGTAAATACACAAAATTAAAAAAAAACCATACCAAGACTATGAATGTGGGTGGTGTGACCTAGAATAATTATTTTTATCTTGGAGGATGCAAACCGCGACTGATGCCTAAGTGTCATGAGAGACAGTTTCAAACACTCATTCTCATGAAATCGACAGCATCACGTCGTGGCAGAAAAAAATGGAAATGAAGCGATGTCGTCTGGCACTCTTTGCTGGGATCTTCAAAAGGCTGGAAAGGCCATATACCACTTTCGATTTATCAGCTATGATTAGGTGTTCATGGGTTTCACGACCAAAAACCGTAAGAAACGTATAGAGCAACGTCATGTGACGTAATACTGGCTACGAGACACCATTTGGAGGTTATAGCTACAAGGTGCACTAGATTAAAATGTAACGGAAAAAAACGGCACTTCTAGTCAAGACAGTGCTTCGAGATTGGATTTCTGAGGCTTAAAAGAACGTTGTTTTCTCCAACAACAAAAACCGCGTGTTATAGGCTTAAGAAATCCAGTCTAATAGCATTGGCTTCAATAAGACGATCTTCCTTTCTCCCTCCAGTGCTCCTTGCAGCTAACCCAGTTACTGGCTCCACTATAGGGTTATGCACAATAATACTACGTCGTGTCACTGCCCTATAGTGCCTCACAGAATTTATATATATACCTTAAAAGAACGTTTTGTCTAAGAGAGGCGTAAACTCGTTTAGACCTGCCAAAGTACGAGCCAAATGAGGGGCAGCTATGCTGGCTGCCCTGCATGATCGAGCCTTGATGGTCGTAGCTTCGTGGTCCTCGGGTGAGATTTTTCATTATCAACCCCTAGTATTGTGCTACGTCACCGGCGTGTTCTGTCGTGTCTTTTGTGTCGTGCTGCAGTCTTGCCATAAGCCCGCTCATGCGAATTCTACAGCTGAGGATGCAAGCCGTCTATCAGAAAGTTGCATCTTTCCAAACTACTGATTATAAACAAACGCGTCAGGTGCGCCGTAAAAAAAAAAAAGTTTTTAATGGTTGAAGTTTGCTTTACTTGTTAAAATGTGCACGGATAAAAATTTATGATTTTTAATTTAAGTAATAAAACGTACAATTGAGAAAACTACATCCGTTTAAGTGCTGTTGTGCTTTACCAATTACATATATTCTTCAACAATACTTAAACAGATGCATTTTTCTGAATTGTACATTGTTGATTATTGCAATTAAAAATCATAATTTTACGGAACCATAATTAATCATAAATCATAATTTTTTACGGAACATAGTTTAGTTTAAGGAACATAGATAAACTTTGTATTTGGGGGTTGAGAGGGGGGGCCTGGTGCCCCAATGCTTAGGAACAAACTTTAGTTCTTAAGACATTAAAAATGGCGGACAAAATGACGCCCAGTCTAAACTCAATTTTTGCCATTTTGGCTCATTATGCAAGAACCATTAGTGACACAGAAAAATGGTTGAGATGAAAGTTGTTTGCAATAATGTTCTCTATAATGTAAGTCCCATTTTGTTGTTCAATCTCCTACAGTTTTCGAGGAAAACGGCAATTTTTGGCTATTTTCGGCCATTTTCGCCTATTTTATATCTATAGATATCTCAGTTTACCAACTTAACAACATTAAACCCCTGTTGCGTCGTTTCTAATTCAGTTGAATGACTTGATTTAGGCTCATTAGAAAGGTGGGAATGTCTTTGCATCAAGTGTAGTTAAAAGGGTTTACCATTGCTAGAGACCAAGGATATGCCCGTTTTACTAGGGGGTGGTATCACATTCACCGTTTGATTTTTTTGCTCATTTTCAAATTTCAGCTGCTATTCCAACGTTTCTAATTTAGGCGGATGACTCCAATTAGGTTAATTAAAAAGGTCGGAATGTCTTTTTTCGAATGAATCTAAATGGAGTCATCCAACTAACGATTAGAAACGTCAGATTAACAGTTGAAAGTCGAAAATGAGCAAAAATCGAATGGTGACCGTGATACCAGCCCATATTAGAAAAGGCATAGCTCGGCCCCTACCAACGACAGACCCTTTAATTACCATGCAAAGAAGACACCTTTAGAACGAATCTACTTGAAGTCATTCACCTAAATTAGAGACGTCAGACGTTAGACACTGAAAGTCGAACATGAGCAAAAAATCGAACAGTGACTATGACACCAGTCCCTAGAAAACGGGCATAGCTCGTTATCTAACAATGGTAGACTCTTTTAATTATACAAAGAAGACATTCCCACCTTCCGAATGAACCTAATTGGAGTCATTCAACAGAATTACAAACGACGTTGGACATTCAACAGAAATTACAAATGGTTGGAATTTCTAAGTTGGCAAATTAAGACATCAATGGGCATTAATAGACCAAAAATGGCCCAAAATGGCAATTTTTCACGAAAACTGTAGGCGATACGAAGTTGTATTGCAATAAAAGTTGTTTGCAATAATGTACTCTGTAATGTATGTCACATAAAAGTAATGTGACATACGTTACAGAGTACATTATTGCAAACAACTTTTATCACAATTATTTTTCTGTACCACTAACGGTTCTTGTGCAATAGGCCAAAATGGACAAAATTGAGTTAGGATTGTGCGCCATTTTGTCCGCCATCTTTAATGCCCAAGGATTTCAGTTTGGCACCGTACAGAATCTTAAGTGCACATCCTTTTGAATATGTTCCAGAAACAAAATGCTTTACGCCCCTGTGTTTAAGGTTCACTCAAAAAATGACCAAATTCCTGCGGACTAAAATGGCTGCTGAGCTGCACATGCCAACCACGTCAAGACAAATTGAGTTGAGATGAGAGGAGATGAGAATACATGATATAAAATAAGTTTTGATCTAATTTTCCAACTCGTCCAGGAGATACGGGGTCATCAGCTATGCTAATTGTTGAAAACCCCATTGTGATGGCTTAACGGATTAGGAGTTGCAGACCTGGCAAACTGCTCTTCTTACAGTTGCACCAGTCATATATCTGCCAAATATGGTCTGATTTAAAAAAATTCGACTTAGTACATTCATTGATTTTTCACAACCTACTCGATAGTGTCAATCCTAAAATACTAGCTTTATTGGGTACAATTTTCCCTCTATTTTTAAGGGGTTTGGAGGTCACTTGGTAACAAACATCCACTAGGCCCTGTATTTAGTGAAATTAAAAAAAAAAGCAATTAAGGCAATTGGACCAGACAGACACTCTGTTGCTATTTATTTTGGGCAATTCCAAATGAGCATTCTCCTGTCATTGTTTGCACAGCCCTGCTTAAATTTTTAATCAAATGAAAAACCTAATTATTTATGAAGTTAAAAAAGGAAACTGAAAACATTGAGGAAAAAATATCGAGACCTTAAAATTAATGCTAATCGCATATTAGCACTTACCTTTTTAACTCACCATTTTCCTGCAATTATGCAATTTGGCTGGGACCTACATTTGAACCTGGATCGCGAAATTATTACACACATCCTAAACACATTGAGCTGATAACCTAATGCACTGAGTTATAGGGGCAGATGGGTTTCAGTTGATTAAATTGGATACTTGTTGAATTGAATAAACCCTACAAATGATTTTATAGATGAGAAAACGTTGGTTATTCACAATGATTTTTATGACATCGCAAGTTGGCATAAGTGTACGAGAAGGTAGTGACTCACCCACCACACTCAAACCTAAATCTTAAGGTAACTTTTCCATTCAGTATAACATGTTAGACTGCGATGGCTTGGTGGTAGAGTTCCCATCTACAAACCGAATGAACGCTGTTTTAAGTCTGTTTCCAGGGCAATTTTAAAATTTTTCCCAAGCCATAACTTAATGACAGCACTTAAGGTACCTTTTCGAGTAAGATTGACGTGTTTGGCTACAATGGCTTGGTGCTAAGGTTTGCAAACCAAATGCATGCTGGTTCCATGCTGCTTTGGGTAGCTGCAAGCACTGGGGCGTCAGAATCGATAGGCGTCCTGGTCCCAGCTGTACATCTCTGGCTTCTTACAGACCCAGGTTCGATCCTGGCGTTGGGAAGTGTATATGTATGGGTTTGTCTCCGGTTGTTTCCCGCCCGTTGCACTCCGGTTTCCTCCCTCACGCGTTAAAAACAACTGTCATAATGGCGGTACTTCTTCCACTTAACATCTGCTGCCTGGGGATTTGGGTGGGTGGATGCCTCATGCATCATCTCTACATATTATATTACATAATAAACTGGTATGTTTCTATTTAATTCTTTAAAGCATCAATAAGTTACTGTTGTACAACTACCCTCTCATAAGAAAGGGGTGCATTCCTAATTACAAGTGATCCTGAGATGGGTCTGTAAAGGGTTTGAATGTACGTAATTAGGAGGTTGATTATTTAGGGAATAACTGGGGGAAACTGGTACCCCGAGCAAATTCGAGACAACGTTTCAAAAGTGTCTTGAATGAATATGACATCAACTTTCAATGTGCCTCTTGGATCCATCCGCAGTTATTTGATAAGCTCTTTTCTTGTGCATGTCCAAAAACCAACCACCACTTGTGTGTTGTAGTGGCTGACATCTCCACAATTCTTTGATAACCTATCTGTCAGATCGAGGTGTTATTTCACTTCTGTTCTTTGGAATGATCTGTTGAGTTTGTTGAGCTATTAAAAACAGCTATGGAAGGTCAGAATGGCTGACTGACAATAAATAGCGATGTCAAATGTTAAAACTGTCTGCAATAGTTGGGAGTTTATATGGATTATATTGCTGCTTTTGGCAGACATTGTTTGTTCAACAAATCTTAATTCACGAAATATCGTTTAATTTCTAGGTGATTGTAACAGTGCCTGGTGATGTGGTTGATCCTACACGATTCTTTGTATTTCCAATAAGTACTATTTCTTATTTTTTGCTAACACTAAAGGTAACGTCTACACAGAAAATATTATTGATACTGTAGGTTAAACTATAATTAGAATGTCTAATTAGTAAAAAAAATCATGCGATCTTTTTGTATAGGTTGTGCATAAAAGGAACGAAAATTCGTCAACACATTCAACAAAAAGTATGGCATTGTGTAAGATGACGTGCATACAAGCTCGTATGATGAAGAAAATGACCTGCAGGTATAAGTTGAAGTAGAACGATCAGTACTTTCCAAAACCATCAATCCAAACTCAAAAAACTGGTGACTGTTGGAGACATTTTGGTTCCTCCTATATACAGTGAACCGTGACCGAATTTAACAGAGCATTCCAAAAGTTTCTGTTGATTAGAAGTGACTTCACTTTTCGACATTAATGATGGAACTGTGAAGTCATACTAACCGAACTGTGGAATTCAACAATGGATCTTATGGTCATATTATACAGGGTGAGGCAAAAGTCTGGTCACACGCAAATAACTGCCGTTATAGTGGTCCTATGTTATTGTTGAAGACATATTTGTAATGTACGTCAAATATGGCGAAGCCAATGAAGACAGTTTCAATGACCTTGAAAACAGCATTCAAGGTCATTCACATTCTATCTTCCAAACGGCGCAAGATACAGCACAAAAGTGAATTACAAAGTTGTACGCGAGCATTAACCATGACAAACTACGAAAACAGATTGAAAATCGGAGCATAATTACAATAGTTACGAGGAAAACAAAATAGCAACAATGTCTTCCCTGAACGTTTTAATTGCCATGCAGTGAAGGGCTGCTTCTAGAAGCGAGTGCACCTATGTGATCCAGTCTTTCCAGCGTCAATCAATGCAAGTGAACGAGTGCCTTCAGGATGAAATAAAAGAAAACAACGTATGATATGGTTTAGGCATAAAGTATTGAGCCATCATTCACGACACAGAAAGTCACGGTCGGAATGTGATTATTTTCTGATTTTACATTCATTGTCTGGTTTTCATGCTGGTTTTCTGGTGCTGATGCCCCTTTGAGTGAGATCCAGCCCGGTCGCAATAATTGCCCAATTCAAAACGCATTGTTGTTACGAATGCCCAAACTTCATTTCCAAAGGCGGGAAATACCTTGGGCATTCACATTTACAATTGCCGCACTTTTTAATAGTTTCATAAAGCATAATGGCATTGCAGATTACTTCTATTGAAGAGTAAATTACAGTTTTATGCTGAACAAGGGGCAACTGACCAGATTTACTTTACGTCACTGGCTCCTTGGTAGAGACGGATTTATATTTCTGCCACCTGGGGATACGCAGGTTGTCCTCCCTCCCCCCTCCTCTTTCTGCGGCTCTTTATTTCGGTTAAAACGTTTCAGGAAAAAAAAATGCAGGATAGACCTTCGATTAAGATACTCTGAAAATAAGGTAGGCTGGTGGCATAATAAGGGGGCACTGCATATTTCATAGGTGCTGGCATCTGTATACCTAAATAAACATTTTTTTTTTCTGGGGAGGGATCGGAAAATTACAACCCACTCTACAACCCCCTGCTGCTAGGAAACGTATGACCACTTTATTGTTAAGTTGAAATTATTTTTCTTGTTTTGTGAAATGTATAGCACCATAACGAAAAGAGCATTTGGAGAAAACATCAAAATAAATAGATTTTTAACAAAGATTTGTCGCCTCGTTCTTTGGGGGCACCTTCATTCATGTCCCTTGCCCCCCCCCCCCCCCCCCCCACTCCAAAAACAAGTTTTTGCGCATGCGAATGTCCAAACATTTAAACCATGCACCCTCCCTATTTTCCCAACCGCCCACCTATTTTCGGCGTATTTTAATCGCAGGGTTCTCCTGCGTTTTCCTGGAAAAAAAAGCCGATGACAGCATTTTTTTTGGGCGGAGTGTGTGTTGGGGGGGGGGGGGAGGAGGGTATCTGCATAGTGCTAGGCGACAGAAATATAAATTTACCGCTATCAGTGAGCAAGTGACACAAATTCATCTGGTCACTCGCTTCCTGTTCACCACAAACTTGTAATTTACCCTTTAATGGAAGTAATCTGTAATGCCATAATGGATTAATGAAGCTGTGAAAAGTGCGGGTATTCGACTGTCCAAGGTTTTCCCGCATTTGGATGAAAGAGCATTCTCAACAACAATACGTTTTTTGATTGCTGGCCGATTGTTGCGACCGGGCTGGAAATCACTAAAAATCACATTAGGCTTCGGCCCAAAAAATGGAAAATGTAAAATTGGAAAGTAATCACATACCGAACTTGACTTTCTGTGTTGTGAATGATGGCTCATTATTTAGGCCTAATCCATATCCGTTTTCGTTTACTGGATTATGAAATTTAAGTGCACTCATTGATACGGGAAAGGCTCGGAACTCATGCACTCGCTTGTAGAGTCAGCCTCTAAGCTTCACTGCATGGCAGTTAACACGTTCAGGGAAGACATTGTTGCTATTTTGTTTCCTCGTAACTATTGTAATTTTACTCCGATTTTCAATCTGTTTTCGTAGTTTGTCATGTTTAATACTCGCGCACAACTTTGTAATTCACTTTTGTGCTGTATCTTGTGCCGTTTGGAAGATAGAATGTGAATGACCTTGAATGCTGTTTTCAAGGTCATTGAAACCGTCTTCATTGGCTTCGCCATATTTGACTTACATTACAAATCTTCAGAATTAACATAAGACCACTATAACGGCAGTTATTTGCGTGTGACCAGACTTTTGCCTCACCCTGTATAGTATCAGAGGGCTGCCATCATCGATCGTCATGGCAGAGTCTTTACAACACTGCACTATGATTCAAACCATCTACGAGTTTTACAAGTTTGGATTGTTGGTTTTCGAAAGGATTGTGTGCCACTGTTAAACAATAAACAAAAGTGGAATGTAAAATGTTAAGAGTAAGGGTTTAAAAATGAAGATATAGACTGAACACGGACAAGCATTGACAGTAAGGGTTTAGGAAGAGGCTGTTAAGCATTAGACCATTACTACCCGATGGGTAGCTTAATTATTTGTATACTGATTTTGTAACGCTAAATCTGTAATTCTTATAGCTCTGGCCTATTCGGACAGAACGTGTTGTAACGGTTGTAACAGTTTTTTTTTTTAGTTCTTGGAATATCTTTAAAAAACTGTAAAAACACATTTTGGGGGAAATTTGGCATTTGACTTCTGATACATTAGAATTTTTGATTTTCTTTATACGGATTTCATACATTTGAAGTAACTGATGACAACCAATAATGAGCTCTGCTGTAAAAACTCTGCTATGCTACCAAACCGAAAAAACATTATAAAAAATTCAAAAAATAGTAACAGTCGTCCAGCAGTTACCTTAGCCTACAACCAAATAGAGCGAAAATGGCGTGGCCTGAGTTGTTGGTAACTTGGCGCATGTACAATACTGCTTTGTCACCTGGTTGTAGTGCATCTAGTTGCTGGCAGACGGATATGTAGGCCAGTCGAGAAATTGGAGGCCGGGGGAATTTTCTAAATTAATTAAGGCAATGCAGGCCATTAGGTGCCAGAGGCCCGTCGGAATTTTCTGACCTAGCTAGTCTGCTGTTGAGCTCAAGTTTCTGAAATAGTCACTCTTTACTGTGATTGGCTACACAGTCCGGTTGTTTTCTATTTTGATCCTGATTTAATTATTCATTTTTTAAATTAATTTTCCCCCTTAAAACTTAAGTTTTGGGTTCAACCAAATCTCAAATTGCCGTAAAAATGTCCATTCTTCCCCCCCCCAAAAAAAAAAACAACAAATCTCCATACACAAACAGGGTAGACCATCAATAATTCAATATAAAAATCATGCGATTAAAAGGGAAGAGGAAAAACATGTAGCACAAACTGCAAAATGTCATTTAACTCTGTGGTATAACACAGGACTGAAAGCCAAATGGAATCGAGATGGGTTAAATAGGCATTGTAAATTGTTTGCATCCGTATTTATTTAACTGTGTAGTAAGTAGTTAATACTTTTCACTGAAAAAATGTTAACTTTGGGTTGGTATTTGCCGCTTTCATTGGCTGTTTAATTCAGTTATTTTTTCGAGATACATCCAGGATGAAAATGAAATTTAGTATGTGAATAAGCCTTTGTTAGAACTCTACTGAAAAAAGTGTTGTACTTACGGATCTATTCGGTATGCGGAAGTTCTTCATATTTTGGAGGTTTGTCTCACTCCCAGCCGAAGCTACTCCACCTGAAGCGAGAGGAACAATTTTGCTAAGTAATTCAAGCCGGTTAATTTTTCTATATTTTTTATTCTGTGGGAGTTCTACTATGTGAACAGAAGGTGTCGAACTAACGTTAAAAATTGTGGTGTAGAGAGAAAATTTCTGCGAGGTTCATTTAATAGAGATTACGATATATTATTGGTCCATGAAGAACCGTAATTGAGTCATTATTTAATTTATTTCAGAATGCCTTACGTGCCACATGCTGCTACACTTCCCATGTGTAATACAAGTATTGATGCCAAAAACACGGAGTCACTTTACTTAGAAGCGTATGTTGCCGCCAAGCCAGAAGAAGATTGTGGTTGTCCGTTTCTCGAAAAACACGTTATTTACGATACCAGGCTCATTATTAACACCAAAGATCCAGGCATAACCGCTGCTATCTTCTACTTCCGCAATACTCGTGTCGAGCATATTTACCAAGTATCCTCGTATACCCTGTCCAAATTGATTAGCGAGTTAGGTGGATATTTAAGTGCTATTCTCGGTTTATCCATCATCTCGACAATGCAGTTAATCCTACAATGTTATAGAAATATAGGTCGATTTTTAGAAAGCAAGCACAAATAGATTGAAAGTCAAAAGATGGGTATGTGATATTTGTGTGATTGTTGTTGTGTCTGCTGGCTGGCTGGGCAGAAGGGTGAATCATAGATCCACTCTGACCTAATAGTAGGCCTAAATCAAAGTCGTCTTCTTGGTCTAAGTCTTAATGGTTCTATAGTAATTGATAACCTGTACCATTTAGCTACTATGGCATGAAAAAAGAAAACCTTATCGGTGACAGAGATTTTTAGTGGAAATTTCGTTGCATACAATTATTGTAAACTGAATTTATACTGAATTATTGAATTACTACAGATATGAGCAAATGTACTTGTGGAAACAAATAGTTTAACAATTATATTTTTTTATTGTATGATAGGCCTATATAATGTAATTGTGCGTCGATAATATTTTTATTATTTTTTCTGTTTGTTTTCCCATGAAGTTGAAACATGTAATGCTAACGCTGTTGATGTATTTTTATTGTAATCTGGTTTCATTGCCCTTTAGTCTATTATAAAATTCTCAGATAGTTTGCTGTTAGCCATCTAGTCTAGCGTCTATTGCATATTTAAATTTAGTTTTGCACTTCCAAACTTTCGGTTTTGTTCTTCATGTAATGCCGTTTGGACGCTTTGATCGTTTTAATAAAGTAAAACTTGTCTAATCTTTCGTTCCTGAACTCGTGTAGCACCAGAGTGTTCCAATATCTACACATCAACACATACACGAATAACCTCGATTTTCTGAACCCCTGTTATCTACACACGCTGATTATCTGAACTCCCCTTCTTAGACAATATTCAGGAATTTTTTGTAGGTAAGGAATGACCATTTGCTTTAATTCTGTTTCTGAATTTATCCCATTACAAAACTTTCTATCTGTAGTCTTATACAGTCAAGCATAGTTCACAAATACCAAACCGAGCAAAGAAAAATGTTATTCTTTTATTTTCCATGTAAATTAGATTTATCCCAACAGTTTGATTATCCGAAAAAAATTCGGCCGTAAAGAGTTATCGTAATGCTGGTTCTGCAACATTTTGCCCGAACAGTTCTTACTACACAGAGTGTTAGGGCATTTTAGGGGTGTTTCACATTGCGTGGAGCATCTATTACCATCATTCTGAATATCAAACGTCCTGATGGATGAAACAGCTTTCGAACAGCTGAACAAATTATCCAAAATTTGGTATATACCTTGCCTTCCAAATTTCATCAAAAATGGAAAAAAAAAATAAGAGTAGGTCGTATAATTTCATACTCCAATAATTTAGGTAAAGACGTAGTTTTATCCATGGATCCACTGATCCAAATCACTGGAGAGTTTTAAAACCAATGATCCACACTACGCTACTTCACATCAGTGGCATGGTAAGCTGGAGGGGGGAAGCAGCACCACTGGCACAGTTGAAAGGGCCACCGCCATTTAGCTCAGTCATTTTAGGTTAAAACATGGGATTAATTCAAAGAAAGCTGAAAGTTGGCACATAAGTAGCTACCAATCGTGTATGAAACATACTAGATGTCCCCTGGGCTAAGACACTAGCTTCCCCCGGTACATTGGAAAAAGGGTGTAAGTAACATTTTTTCCATACATGTAGCAGGGTGGCTAGAGGTTGAATTGTTCACTTATTGTGAAAAGCATGAAATTTGTATGGATGCAGATGAAGGGTAACCGGAAAAAAGATCTGTGACAGCAAGTTCGAACCCCCTCCCCCAAAAAAAAGGGGGGTTTAGGGGTAACCCCCCCCCAAAAAAGAGCTATCGTTTTGGCTGTACGTAACTCCACAAACGTCAACAAAGCTGAAAGTTGGCACATAAGTAGCTACAAATGAGGTATGCAACACACTAAAAGTCCCCTGGGCTAAGACGCTTGCTTCCTCCGGTACATTGGAAAAAGGGTGTAAGTAACATGTCATCCATATACATGTAGCAGGGTGGCTATGGGTTGAACTGTTCACTTTTTGTGAAAAACATGAAATTTTGTGTAGATGCGGATGAAGGGTAACCGGAAAAAATAGCTATGACAGCAAGTTCGAACACCCCCCCCCCCCCACACAAAAAAGGAGAAGTACCCCCCCAAAAAAACAATTTTTTTGGCTCTAAGTAACTCGTTAATTTCAACAAATCAAAAGCATAATGTGATACAAAAACGTTCAGCGCACAAATCTGAACAGGAAAGGTGATATACATGTTTTACGTAACGCTTAAACCCCTAAATCATATTTAAAGTATATCACCGTTAACACACGCGAATGCTCTTTTTTCACTTGGTTGTTATAGTGATTTTCGAATTCAAATTGCTCTTGCGAGACCTCTAAATGCCCGAAATTGACATGCTTGTATTTTCTGAAAGGTAAGGATCTATTCTTTCCATCAATCTTAATCGAAATTGTTGAGCTTAGATATAAATACAAATATGAGCATTTGCAGTGTCACTTTGAAATTCAACCTTGCCGCCACACCAATTACAGCTACACATTTAAACGGACGTAGGACGGTCCCTACCTAAGGCAAACAATTACTGTTAGGATTGATGAAAAGAATAGATCCCCACATTTCATATGCTAAGCATGTCCGTTTCGGACTATTAGAGGGCTCGCAAGAGAACTTTGAATTCGAAACTGAACATACGCTTTCGCTGCTACGCCATATCACTTCACCTTTAAATGGGCATGGGGGGATTGAGGCTTAATGGCGCGTCGACAGCTCGGTTATTAGCGCCAACCTCAGTCACAGTGCAGTGGTCCGGGTTGCCACTGCACCACACATTACAGAGTTTGAATAAGACTTTGGGTTTCAAGCGTTGCTTTTACGTAAAAGATGTTTATCATCTCTCCTATTCAGAATTGTATGCTGAACGTTTTTGCTTCACATTATACTTTTGATTTTTTTGACAGTTAAGGAGTTACAGCCAAAAAAAAAACGTTTGGGGCGAGGGGAAAGGGGAGATGGGTATAGGACGGTCCCTACCTAAGGTAAACAATTTCTATTAGGATTGATGGAAAAAATCGATCCCCACCTTTCAGAAAATTCTAACCATGTCCATTTCGGGCTATAAGAGGGCTCGCAAAAACACTTTGAATTAGAAAATCACCATAAATGCTTTTGCAGCTGCGCCATTACCTCTTCACCTTTAAATTGGTGTAGGTTGGTCCCTATCAAACTCAAAAAATGTCGGCTAGGATTGACAGAAAGAATAGATCCTCACCTTTCATAAAATCCTAAGCAGTTCTGTTTCGGGGTATTAGAGGTCCTGCAAGAGCAATTTGAACACCAAAAGCACTATTACAACCACGTGAAAAAAGGAGCGTACGTGAAAATTAAGGGCGATATACTTTGAATAAGAGTTTGGGTTTCAAGCATTGCTTTTACGTAAAAGATGTTTATCATCTCTCCTATTCAGAATTGTGTATTGAACGTTTTTGCTTCACATTATGCTTTTGAATTTTTTGATGGTTTTGATTTTCTTGACTCAAGGGGAGGGGGGTTGAACTTGCTATCATAGCTATTTTTCCAGTTACCCTTATGTGCATCCATACCAAATTTCATGCTTTTCACAGTAAGTGAACAATTCAACTCTCTAGCCACCCTACTACGTCTATGTATGACATGTTCCTTACCCCCCTTTTTCCAATGTACCGAAAGGGGGGGAGATGAGGCTTAATGGCACCTCGACAGCTTGGTCATTAGCGCCAACCTCCGTCACAGTGCAGTGGTCCGGGTTGCCACTGCACCACACATTACAGAGATGTACCGAAGGAAGCAAGTGTCTAAGCCAAGAGGACTTTTAGTATGTTTCATACCCATTACGTGCCAACTTTCAGCTTTCTTTGAATTAATCCCATGTTTTAGCTAAATCTAACCTAAAATGACTGGGCTAATAGTAAAAGATGTAATGCATATTTGCGTACGGTAGTAGTCGCAGTAACATCTACATGTTAGGCACCTCTCTTTTAAATAAATAAATAAATATTGTATTAAACATGCCATACAGCACCTTTATGCCAATGGAAAAAACCGTGCAACTGTGGCTCAAAACAGAGAAAGCACCAGGGTATAAGTTATAAGTTGCTTAGACATGTGCCTGAATAAGGAGCATAAGTAAAAACACTAGTTACTTGACTTTCGTGGCA